>CAUYRH010034593.1:0-14207 GCA_963574655.1 Perodicticus potto
TCTTCATATAATATCTGAGAAAATGCCAGGAAGGCTATGTTAATCAGTTCGATGAAAATAGTTCAGATTGTATATGAAACCAGCACATTGTACCCCTTGATTGCACTATTGTACACAGCTATGATTTAATAATAAAGACAATAAAAAAACCCAAAAACCAAAACAAACAAACAAACAAAAACAAAAGTGGGGTAGTTGATCTCTATTTTGCAGAGATTAAGGTGGGAGGAATTAAGAATAGGCCATGGGGGGAGTCTAGGCAGGCAGGGAGCACTCTGGTCCTGGGACTGTTTGACCAAAGACTGGACGGCCATGTTATGAATATCACAGAAATCCTCCAAACTTGGTGGGAAATTGGATCAGATAAAGACTTTTCAACTATGGTGTTTTCAAGAAAAGTGTTACAAATAGAAATTAAATATAGACATTTATAAATGATTTACTTTTTAATATAATAAATAAAAGAACATCAAATTTATCGAAATAATTTTGTATTTGCTGACTTGCATTTAGATATGATTCCTTGAGTGAGAAAGAAAAGTAACTTACTTGAAAGGCAACTTTCCTGGCAATCCAATATAACCCCCAGCCTATGGCATGGCCACCAACATCTAGGGCTTTTATGAGTATCGTTAACACTGGTGTGTTTGGTTGAAAAATGCTGTCGTGTTAATTCCAGATTCTTTAGTAATAATATTTCTATAATACTGTAAATTAACAATTACAGGTCTCTATTTGTGAACTTCTAGAAGGTAGGGAAAGTATAATGTACCACTGCATTTGTACTTTCACCAGATCTGATATACTAGTAACTACTAAATAATTTTGTATATAAATAAACTGATGAAGACCTTTGGGAGTGCCGTACAGTTTCAGTGGAGCAAAAAAAAAAAAAAAAAAAAAGAAAGAAAGAAAGAGAGAAAAGCAGTATCTAGTTATAAAGAAGATGAAAAGATTGGAAAATCGAGGTAAAATCGAAGGGGCTGACTTTTGAAATAGGCTTCATATCGGCCACGTGGACACATATCTGTGTTTTGATAAGGGTGACTTACCTTGGATATGAGAAAGTCAGTCTGGCAGTAAAGGCCGATCGACGCTGAACTGAGATTGACAA
The DNA here is from genome assembly GCA_963574655.1 of Perodicticus potto. NCBI lineage: Eukaryota > Metazoa > Chordata > Mammalia > Primates > Lorisidae > Perodicticus > Perodicticus potto. The sequence continues at coordinate 1,115 of CAUYRH010034593.1, forward strand.
ATAGATGCGAATGGTAGATCTCTGAAAGTGCTTGAAAAATGAAAGCAATCGATGTCTGAGACTTTAGTCCCTTTGCTTTTCTTTCACAAATTCAGTGATCCAGGCCTCCACATAAAATTTCTGTCCTTGTAATAGGTACTCAGGTGGATCTGTGGATCTTCTATTTCTCGGAATTTTGATACCAACCACCTATTGACTGCTCTTGGGGCCCAAACTCAGTCTGTTGTCTCCTAAATTCCCCATGGCAGATGACTCAGTGTATCTTCAGTGAACATTAAACTGTGACTGTCAGGGAGTAAGGTGCCACTAGCAATGAGCAATGAGTGTGAGTGAGAAGAGATGGGGTGTGTGTGTGTTTCCTGTGATTATGTCAGCCCTCTTTCCATTCATAGGGAAAATGTGCTTCCTCTCTCTTCCTTACAAAAGGACCAAGCATCATTGCTTATTGTGAGTTGTCTTTTTTATCCAAATACATCAGGAATGGAAACTATGGACTTCAGTATATTTCATGTTGCCAATTCTCTTTTGCCTTACTCTCTACTGTTAGTTTCCATCCATTTATAAATAACCTTGCATTGTGGTCAGACATTTACTATAAGCGTTTCCAGAGTCTTTGACAATGGCTGTCCTCACTTGACAGGTGACACTCTGCTGAGAAAGAGCCAGAGGAACTTGAACGCAAATTTTCTCCCTCCTCCCACTTGGCCTCAATCTGGACTTTCTCCTTTTTCCCTTCTGTCGGCTTCCTGCTCTCTCTTTTCCATTCCATTGCATTTTCCAATTTCATATTCAAAGATGCTTTGAACACAACAAAAATACTGCCAGAGTTAATTATAATTGCACATGAATTTTAGTATGTTACATAGATTTTCTTCTAGCCTGAATATTTCAAATTGACCTCTGAGAGGTAAAGAGAATGAATGTGATCATTTCCCCCCTCCTTTTCTCCTTCTCTCTTCAGTTTCTAGGCGGGGAGAATTATTTCCCCCTCCCTGGGTGTGTCACTCTTTTTATTCCCTGTCCCCTGCACCCTTGTTTAAACCTAAAATATTGATGAACCCACTTCAAGCTCAGCATTTATTAGCAGGACTGTAGCTCACTTTGGGGAGATACAAATTCCCAGGATTCCTTAGAGGCCAGAGGCAGTGAGGTGCAGATGAGAATACAGGGAGGACCACTGACTCCGAGCACTATTTAAATGCCCTGTGGATGTGGGGCATATTCACGTGGATGAGGGAGGGAGTTTTGAGAAATGACCCAGGAGAGTCGCCTAGGTCAGCAGGGTTCAATGATAGTGGGTATACAGGGTGGGTTCCAGAGAAGGGAGGAGGAGGTTACAGTGGTCGAAAAGAGAACTTGCCTGTGTGCAGCTGCCTGTTCCACATCTTATTAGCAGATTAGTCTGGGGTCATGTCCTTAACTGCTGTAAGCAGTGTTCCATAAAATAAGGGTAGTACCAGTTCCTGTCACACAGGGCTTGGAGAGAAAATAGATCGTGCGTATAAAAGCATTTAGCACGGAGCCAGGAATATAGAAAGTAACCAATATGCAGTGATCATTATGTGTTGCCCTTTTAAACTCATGTCTACCTGTAATCAGTGAACGTATGCATTATTTCTTGAACTATCTCCATGAGAAGTTCTGAGTTCATGAAGATGATGTTCAAAACCAATTGTTAGCCTTAGAAAAAAGAGTACAGGGAATGAAAATTTGTCCTATAGCTAATGCCAATAATTATGGTCTGGTATCAACTCATTAAGTTTTCTACGTTGTCCAAGACATTAATTTGCTGGCTGTTGTTTTGTGTCTTACATCTTAGATGTCACTTAGTCACACAGCATATACACACGTCATATACTGTGTATATATGCTTAGTCACAGTATATACATACGTATATACACACATACATGTATACACATACACACATACACACACATACACAGAGGATGCTGAGGGAAGTGTTTCCTGTTCCTTTGGGATTGGTACCTGGGGCATGAGGCCTACCAAGTGTGAGGACCTCAGCAGAGGCTGGGGGTGGGGAGTTCTCAGGTGTGAGAGCTGGGGGACCCAGGGTGGAAAAGGCCAAGCTGAAGGGAAGCACTTTCTATAAAAGGATTGTGCTGTGGGCGGCTCACAGTGCTCTGCAGAACTACATGTGTCCAAGCAGAGACAGCCCATGGCTGGAAGTTTGCCATGTGGAGGAATTCCATGGCCAGGCTGTATAAGCTAGAGAAGCAGCCACAGTCAGCAGAGAGAGGACCTCATGATAGCCAGCCATGCACAGAGGAATGGATCCCCTCCCTCTTCCATCTCTCTTTTTTTTTTTAATAATTTTATTAAATCATAATTGTGTACATTGGTGCAATCATCGGGCAGAATGTGCTTCATATACAATCAGAAACATTTTGATCGTACTGTGAGAGATAGCCCTCATAGCATTTTCTTAATCACTATATAAAGACATTGATACTCTACATTTAATAAGTTTCACCAGTACCCTACTAAGATGCACACCCAATTATAGCACAAGAATACCTCCTGCTTTTTGTTGAAGACCTATCATGAATTTCACCTCCTTTAAGAAGTTTTTCATGATCTCTTCCCTTGAACTGGAAGAAATATCCTTCTTTGGGTTTTTTTTTTAATATTTCCTTTTAACTTTATAATAGGTATGATGATTTTCTTTCTAATGTTAAAGTAGTTTGTGTACATGCTTTTTTCTCTTCTACCACAGTGTCAGCTTTAAGGGATGATCTTGGATAAACCCACCATGGAACATCTAGCTCTTATGGGTATATCTCACTCAGGAAGTAGACTGTATATAATCAAGTCTTAAGGCAAACATTGTGTAAAGTCAGAATACTCTTAATAATCCCATAACTAAGCAATAAAATGAATGGTTGAGTTTAGGAGCCATGTGCATAAGAATATTTTATTTAAAAGACCAGATAATACTCACGGCAAAGAGGTGCTGAAACATGGAGGAAATGAGGCCAGTTGCTCTCTTCCAGGCACATATGCTCATGGGCGCAATGGCAAGTGGGGTAGCTGGCACTATACTTTATGTAGGGATTTTTGTTTCTTGCCAAACATATACATCTGAATTCAAAACATTTAGATATCCACAATGGCATGGCTTTAATAAATTTGTGACTTAATTAAATGGGTTAACCATTTTTTAAAATAAGCATTTTGGGAAAGAGCTATTTCTTTTGCCAGTTTTACTTAAGGAGGAGAAGGAAAAAGGCTGCTGGGTTTGACCTTGAACTCCTAAGCAAGAGCAATGCACTATCGGGAAACTCCTGGATAAATTTCAGGGGAAAGTGTCTCCTGGGCTCTGTGCCTACACCTGCCAGGAAAAACACTGATAAAGAGAAGGAAAGCAAAAGCCTAGTTCAAGTTGAACGTTCCTGTGCTCCTCATAAGATACAGTGGAGACAACATTGAAACACAAAATGCTGTGGACATGCTCCATAGAAATGAGCTCTTTTAAGGTCAGTTAATACTGTTCACGCAGGTTTCTTTAGCAGGTGTCTAAGACACTATGAGATCTGAAAGGGAGCTACCTTGGGAATCAGCAGTTTCAAATCAACCTTTTTTTTTCTTTGATGGGCACCTTGTAGATAGGGAAACTTGAGCTTCTTTAAATTGATGGAATCATTAGGCCCAGAAGCTGGCTGGCATTTAGGATGAGATAATGGTACCTGAGAGTTGCTAGCTGCTGGTTCTCGGACACAGCTTTTCAAACTGGTTGCAATTATTTTCCCATTTTTAACTTTCTAATACCTAAGATCCACACTGTCCAATAGAACGTACTGAGATGGTGCAAATGTTCTGTATCTGTGCTGTTGATTATGATAGCCAGTAGCCACATGAGCCATGGAGCACTTGAAACTATGGTTAGATAGTTTCAAACTTTCTGGAGATGTCCATTTGATTTCAAAGACTTAGTATAAAAATGTAAAATATCTCATTAATAATCATTTTTGTATGACTACATGCTGAAATAATGTTTTGGGTATGTTGAATTATGTATTGCGTATTAAGATGAATTTCATTTGTTTCTTCTTTTTTTTTAAACTTTGAGCTACTGGGAAAGTTAACACAGCTTATGTTATATCTCTACATAACACAGCTTGTGTTATATCTTTGTTGGACAGCATTGCTCTCGACAGTGTTGCTATTGACTGTACCAGAGTGAAATTTTTATGCTTTCCCTTCTCCTCTTCTAAATCTTATAGAACCCAATGCCAACAGTAAAACAATCCAGAACCCTTTTGAACCTCAAAATAGAAATAAACTCTGAGGAATGTGGGCTTATATTGGTCCTCATTCAAGGTGCTTTGACATGTGTGATGCTGCGGCATTGCCCTTTAGGCCTGACTTGCGATTGAGCTCCAAAGAGCTTCTCTTCCTTCTCTTATTCAATGTGCCTTGTCCACAGCTGGGGTCATGTATTTCTTTAATTTTTTTCTTGTATCTTTTTTACTGCTTCTGACATAATGAATGTGTAACTCACCAACTGATGTTTGTACTTATATTTAATTTAGGAAGTGTTAATTAAACTATTATCTTCTTTAAGTTTTGTTAAAGTACATGTTTTATTCTGTTAGGGAACCACTTAGATATGCTGTCTGGTGTGGTGGGTACAAACATCTCAATATTGCATTTTTGTGACATGAGCATTTCTTTGCTATGGATTCTTTGAGCCTATTGACTTTTCTTGCTACTTAAAAGTCTCAGATTTTTATTCTGGGATATTTGCCTTCTGAAATGAAACAAAATATATATATGTATATACACACTAACAAAATTCACAAAAGTAAGTCACTTTAAATGTATATGTTTTAAAAAGTACAAAACTCAGTTATTATTCGAGTTTAACAAGAAATATAATGAAAGGTATTTTGGATCAAGTTACCCTGATCATTTTCTTCATTTTCCACTTCCTATTGAGGGTTTCAAGGGAAAGTCACTCTGATTAAGTGATAGCATGCTTCTCCAAATTTTCTCTTCATATTCTCCAAGGTATATAGGTAGATTATTTTCTTTTGAAAAATCTCCTTTCCTGCCAACTTCCCCATCAGAAGCAGTCTCCCAGGATCACAAGAGATTGTCTGAATGTTGTATATAAAAATCCAAATTCTTGAATAATCTAGTGAATAAAGAAAGTGTTCCTGGGAAGAGCACAGTTGCCCAAACCAAGGCTGCCTTGAAAGCTGGTTGTGTGTAGATAGTGAACTGAGAACGCTTATGTTACAAGCAGTTGATCTTTGTAAAGCACCTTAATCAAAGCTCTTGTGGATGTTCTTTTCTTTTCACTTCACAATTGGAAAAAGGTGGTGTAATTAATAGGCCAGGGCTAAAGTATATGCAGATGATGTCATATAATTAGGGCCTGGCACGTAGTAAACAGTAATAAATGCTTCTCTCTGTTTAGTCAACCCTTCTCACTGTTAAGTGTTTAGCCCACTTCTGGGGAGACAAAAATCTGTGTCTTATGTTTTACCTCAGACTGTGGTTCTTACTATTTTAAAGCTATTTTTTCTATATCATGTCACTGTGCTCATGCAAGCTTCAAGAATCCCTGATGGGATGATGAAAGTGTAGCTCAATGTCAGTCAATTGTAATGAAATAAGGATAGTGTTAAATAGCAAAATTTCAATATTTTCTTGCCAGAGAAAGATACCTATTCAGGGTTACTCTGACCTGTGAACGTAGTATAATTGCATAGGACTAAGAGACTCTTCTGGCCCAGACCTAGTCAGGGTAGTTTTCTAGATGATGCCACTTAATGGGTTAAGGTAGTGCTTCCAGATCTGTGATTCATGGAGTATAGAGCCAGAACGAACCAGTATGAAAGATTCAGGCTTTTAGTTATATCTTTTAAACCAGTTGTCTTCATACCTGAAGATTCTAAAATGGATTTAAATGGAGTCTGGGAAAACACAAATACAGCCCCTCCCCACCCCCGTGTGATTCTGATAAACCAAGGCCATTGCATAAAATTATGACAGGTGCCATTACATATATAAAGCATTCTACTACATTTAAAGACATTAGGGCAATGCCTTTCCTTTCTACCTAGTTTGAATATATAGCATATTATTTTTTGATTATTTGTAGAATCCTGTGGCCAAAGAACTAAATTCTCTTTTTTCCCCATTTTTAAAAATGGGTACAGAATTGTACTCCCCCCCTCAGGATTTCTTGCTGTGAAATATCCAGTGTTGATCAACTTTGATCCCTCCCTCTTAACTATTGAACTGGCCATGGAGTTTATGAACTTTCCCTTGGGCTAATATGAGTCTCATTCAGTCCTGTCTGTGTGCTGTGCATATTTCATCAGGAGAAACAGGCCACCAGCTAATCGGGTGTCCCTTTCTACCTGCTATGGAATCCAGAGATAAGTTGCTTTCTTCTTTGAAGCATTCCTTCTCCCCTGATTTGGTGACGGGGAGACAAATGAAGGCTAAGTATTGCTTACCTACATGGATTTATTCTGGAGTGCTTTTTCATGAGATGGCTGTGTTTCCACAACTGTATATCACAGTAGCTCAGGGTCACATTTTATATCACATTTTATATCTGTTTTACTGGAAGCATTTTCAGCTTTCTTCAATTTCTTGGTCAAGAATGATTATTTGTCAAGTACAAGAGTGAAGCCGCCCCAGTCCCAAATCATTTCAGAAAGAACAACGTGAAATGACATTTTTCAGGTGTTGGATGTGCTCGAGATGAAGGGCAACTTTACTGGGAAAAAGATAGTAGGAGAAGAGCAAATGGAATATTCTGGAGGAAAAAACAACTCTTGTTAACTAAGGAACTCTCCAAATCAAGCCATAGCTTCAAGCAAGATGAAACAAAATAAAAGTTGTCCTGTAGCTCTTTTGACATTTGGTTCATAAATGCCAAAATATTTCTTGTTTAAAAAGATTAAATGCCTGCTTTAAAATAATCTATATTTAATTGCATAATTTTGTCATCTCAAAATGAATTTGGAGGGTTTCCTTGTCTTGATTGGTTAAAAAAATTTTCAAACTAAGAGACAAAGCAAATAGACAAATTTTAAAAGTTTAGAAACTGTATCCCCAATTTTTCCACTGGTAAGTGAATATTGCGATATCTTGGATTTAGTTAAAGGAGAAATATAGTATGAAAGCATAACAGGATTATCTTGTCTTTGAAAATGGACTTTCTAAGGTGAAAATGAAATCCCTTGGGGCTTGGTTTGCTTGCAGAGTCAGCTCGCACAAAGCAGTTGGTGACTATATGTCTTAGCTTGATAATGCACTTAGAGGGAGATCAATAAACCTGACTTTGAGAAATACAACTTTTTCTCTACCCTCTTCCTCCCTTGGCTAAATAAATAAGTAAAATAAAAATTGGTCTTTTGGCAACCTAGATGCAAATAATTCTTTTGATGTTTCATTAATTTGTTTTAAAAGGTAAGATGCTGACATAAAGTGATGGTAACTTCTCTAGGATTTTTTTTTCATATTTGTAAAGAACATATGACACTTTCCTTTGAGTATGTGTTTAATACGATATTTAATAATGAGATTAAGCATGAATATTTCTTTCTAACTTTCACCATTCTTTTCTCCTTCAGGAAATTTGGAGGCTCCTTTTTCCCCCCTTTGTCAAAATATGACGCTTTCCTTACTCACTGTGGTCTCACTGATTCTGTCATATTTGAGGAGTAAGATAATGATGATCATGATATAAAAAGTTTTGTTAAGTGCTCACTATGGGCCAACTCTGTGCTACATGATTTATTAATACATAGATTACTTTTTAAGCCTGAAAATAACTGCTAGATAGGTCTTATCATTCTCCACATTTCATAGGAAAGGAATCCCAGGTTCAAGGAAGCTAAATAAGCTGACCAAGCTTGTATAGGATATGATAGAGGTGAACTTGAATCCAGGCAGGTGGACTCCAGAGGCTGTGATTTCAACTGCTATAGTATCCCAGGGGTTTTGAAGTGCGACAGATAGTCTTTAATGGCATTTTGATCCATTGCATTTGGGCACAGTAACTAGGATGAGGCTGAGTGGGCTTTGCCAGCTCTAGGGCCAGCATTAATGAGTGGATAATGGCAATTGATAATGAGTACAAAGCCAGGCTTAGCAATGCTGGCTTCTGCTTACTTCACAATTACAATGCTTGTTTGAAAATCACAAGCGAAAGTGCTTGGAAATAACTGTTCTCTGATGCAGGCAAAATTTCCCTCCCATCTTGTTTATAGCATTAATTAGCTCAAGAGTCCTTTTGTGGCTATAGGAGATCTAATTCAGCTCAGTCTCATTCCCCAAAATGAGTCAGTTAAAATCTCAATTATAACACTGACTTTTAATAGTATTTGAGGTGAAACTTGAATGATTTGGAAGAGTAAATCTCTGTGGTAATTCAGAGGTACATAGTAATTTCTTGTCCATGCTCTGTTTTCATGACGATGACCGATCCTAATAATCAGCTTCTTTATCATCACCATCATCATCTCTACATGATGTTCTCTTAGAGAGCTGACCTCATAATTGCTGGCCTGGTATAAAGCATGGCATGCAGTGCATGCTCAATCAATATTTATCGAACAAATGTGGAGTAAGTGAAGAAGGTTGTGAGCACCTGTTATGTGGTGACTGGTGTGCTAAGTGCTGTCATATTTAATCATCATTACCACCCTATGAGTGGTCCTGTTATTATCCCCATTATACATGTGAAGAAACTGAGGTACAGAGAAATTAAACAAGTTTCTCAAGTTTTCTCGGCTTAGTGAGAGGGTGAATCGAGACTGAGCCTCAGGCCCATCTCATGGGTATAATTACTACAGAGATTATTTTTCCTTCTCTTAGAATTATTTTTAGAATGAGAAGCTTATGTTCAGTTGATTTTGGCATCATGAGAAAAAATGGTTGTCCAGTAGGACTAGTTTGAAGAATCAGATTCAATCAGTGTGACCTTGTGTTTTAAAAGCCTTTAAAAGTTTTACTCAGAGTGATCTGCCTTGAAAAATACTAACAGTAGCTTAAAATCTTCCTCCTGGGCTTAATCCCAAGGCTGTTTCTTAGATGCTGTTCTGCTAAAGGAAATCAGTAATGGCAAACTCCTCTGGGAAGATTTCCAAAGCAGAAAGATTTCCAATTTTCAGAACAGGAAGTCCCAGAGATGTAGACAGGAAACTGAGTCTCCTAAAAAATGTAGATTAAGGAAGATGCCATACTTCTTGAGCACACTGTGAACAAATCCCACTGTCATCCTTTCATAGGAGCCACTTCACATGCATCTGTATTTAATTTTCTCCATTAAAGTTAAGCTCCTTGGTCTCACATGTATCTCAGATCTAATTCTGGAAGGACAGCTAAGCTGCTTTCTTTCATCTAATTAAAAGGAATTTGTGGGTAATAGGGAAATGCATTTGCTCACTTGTCATGGTCGTTAGTCCAGTTAGCTAGGGAGCTCTTCCTTCATTGGCACACTGCTACATGTTTATACCCATTGCATTTTGTTTTTACGGGGATGTTCTTAATTCTTTAAACTCTTTCTAAAACTCTTTTGTAGTGTAGAACTTGTACAAGAGTTGCTGAAGTTGTGGTAGGTACTAAAACATATGCTTTTAGCATCACATATTTTCCTAGGGTGCATGTACGAGCTCTCTTTTCCAAGGTATTTATTTACTGTATTCCCACACATGTGCAATACTATGAGCAGAACTTTTCTGAGCCTTTCATTTAAGATATGTTTGAATTGACATGTCTTGAATGACAGAAAAAGAAAATGCTCTATCATAAAGGAAAAGAAATGACACCTTGAATTTGTGGTGGGAGCCTGGGGTTATCATCCATAAATGGTACATAAAGGAAGAATAAAATGTGTGTCGTATTCCTCAGTTGTAATCCACACGTTAATGGTAAATATCTAATATTTAATTGTCCATCTGGAATCTTGTAGCTGACTATGAATTTCATAGTTTTCCAGATGCTACCTCTCACTGATGGTGTCATTTTCTTTGATTGAAATAGTGGAAATTATAATCAAGTATTTTTTGTTGTTAATTTTTTATTTAAAATCTGTCTCCTATCCTCTGCCAGATTTGGACGATCCCGGAGGAAGAGATCTAAGCCTCTGCTTCTTACCACTGTGATCCCAGGCCCTAGCGCTGGGACAGGCACATGGTGGAGTCTGAGATCGGATTCTCTGGAAGTCAAGTCTGAGGTGGGGGTTTGTGTGCACTGGAGTTTCAAGAGCAGGCTCTCTAGAGAAGGGGAGTGGAAGAAGGAGGTGAGCTTCAGCCTGATCCCATGGCACACTCATTACACAACAGAGTTAGTCTCACCTTAAGGTGAGGGAGATGATCTTTTACCAGGTCTAACACGTTCTTGAACTCATCCTAGAAAAAGTGCTATAAACCTAATTGTTGAATATCACCATGGTCACCTTTGAAGTACTCCCGGGGGAAGCTATGCACTGATGCCAGTGCCTAATCCGCCCTTCACAGCTGTTTTGGAACAGCTTTTTCTGGAATGATCATTAAAGCTGTCATCACATGAGGTCTAACAATTAAGTTTGTGAATCCTTCCTAGAAAAAAGTGCTTGGAAGGATGGACTAGGAATTGGCACCAGGGCATAGCTTCTCAAGGGGAGTACTTCAAAGGTGACCATCACTGTGGTCACATATATGTGTTTTGTAAATAGTGGGGGATGCCTCTTCCTTGATGGAACTTTTGGCTGTCTCGTCACTAACCAACACACACACACACATACACAGAGGGTCGGCAATTCTCAATCAAGAGAGTGACTGTCCAGCTTGGTTCTAAGATACCTTATACTAAACGTCTTCAGTTATTTGGGCTTTTACTTGTGTGTCTTTTTACTTCTCTTCACACTAACATTCTACATCTTTCTCTATGCCTTTTGAGAGTGTGATTGTGGTGCATGAAAGAGTTTATTTCACATTTTGAATTAGAGACATAGTAACATGAGAGGATTTTACATTCAACACATTTAAGAAGGTTATTCATTAATAGTGTGTTGCTAAGCATGCATGTGTTTAATCCACATGGAAGTTAATTCTGAGTGAGCTTAATGTGGAATGGTGAGATGGGGAAAGTCACTGATCTAAGCCATATCTAGTACAAAAATGTACTAGTAAATATCCAAAAAATTGTATCCTAAACCAATCAGTAAGGTTTAATAAATGGCATAGCAGAATTTTTATTTTTTTTTAAACAGAGATGGGCCATGTTGAACAGAAATTGTAAAAGAAATTGTTTGGCATACGATGTGGAAAACTATTCTTATTTGTGTTTTTGGAGTTTGAGACAGTTTCCAAGCCAAGCACTTTTTGTATTCAATTTAGGTTTCAATACCATTAACTTAGTGTCTTATTTCACAGTGAATTGTAAAAGCTGGAAAATGTGATTTGGATTGTCTATATTAGGTCCAAATGACTAAGTTGTTATGGAATAACCTTTAATAACTATATAAAACTCACTTTACTTTATTGATTAATTGTGCATAGTGGGAACAAAAAAGGCTGGAGGCTGGTCCTGATTATGCTACAAAAAAGTCACTGGATCTTGAATAATTATTTCTATTTCTTTTAGCCACAATTTCCCTATACGTGAAATGCATGCATTTGTATAGATTTTCAAACTCTATGAAGAAGAACAATCATTCGGGGACGTTGTTAGAATGCAGTTTCCTGGGATTCTGATCTACTAGGCCTGACCAGATACCTCCCTACTAGTATCTGTGCCCACATAGGTGTTTCCTCCTGAGAGCAAGAGTAAACTGCCAGTCAAGGTCTAATCCTCCCCTGTACACTGTGTTCATATATTTCACCACCTATTTCCTATTTAAAGGATCGAGAAATTATCCTTTAACTCTCATATGTCATCTCCCCCCCTTTAGAGACTTACACACACAACATAAAAAATATGGTCTTATTTCTTTTATCTTAAAATTAATCCCTCTGGATTTCACTTTCTCCTTTCCTAACCAAAGCATTTCCTTCCTTTATTTTACTACAGAAACACATTAGTCCCAGATATATTACCTTCAGTCATATTCATTCCCTTTTAACCCTAAGGAAGATTATGCTAGGAGTAATAAAGTATTTTTTTTCTGTCTAGAATGGCTAACATTTATTGAGTGCTTGTTAAAGTCCAGACATTTTTCAAGTACTCTACTGCTGTTAATTCCTTCAATCTTCACAGCATTTCTGGAGAGTTGGCAATTTTCTTTGGCCTTTGATTCTTTGCTTATGTCCTCAGGTTAATGGTTAATTCTTCAAGATGAACTTTACATGTGTACCCCCTAATATTTTGAAATTAAAAAAAAAGAAAGGAAAAGATCAACTTTAAAATCATTCTGTCAAGTTTCAAAATAAAATGTCATTGGAATTTAGATTGAGACAGGTAAAGCTGATAAATTTATTTGGGGGACATTGGCTTCTTTAATATATAATATGTTCTTACCACTCAAGAGCATCTATGAATCTAAATCCTCTTTTACTTTATTTATTAATTATTATTATTATTTTTATAATAAAATACATACATACATTAGTGCAATCAAGGGGTACAATGTGCTGGTTTCATATACAATCTGAAATGTTTTCATCAAACTGTTTAACATAGACTTCACGGCATTTTCTTTTTTTTTCCAGTGGTAAGACAGAATTTACTTACAGAAAAGAATACAGAAAACACTAAAGCTCCTGGTAGAGAGAGAGAACTCAAGTGGGGAGAGAAAAGCTCTCTCCGTTTCTCTCCCGGTCTTTCCCTGTCTCCCCCTTTAGGCTTTTAGTCTTGGAGTATATATAGGTGTATGGGTTCCTTGGCCAGGAAAAGAATGAACACAGCCCCTTCCCCCGGGGGCAAAGTGAATGAATGTATCAATGAACGAACACAGTCCCTTCCGCTGGGGCAAAGTGAATGAATGTGTCAATGAATGGACACAGTCCATTCATGCAATTGAGGCCTAGGAAATTCACATGAAATTGACCTAGGCATAGGAAATGGGGGTTCCACATTTAGTCCTAAGTGAATCCTCTTTTACTTTAAAAAAAAAATAGGCTTTATGTT
>CAUYRH010034594.1:0-10273 GCA_963574655.1 Perodicticus potto
GTCTTTATATAGTGATTAAGAAAATGCTATGAGGGCTATCTCTCACAGTACGATCAAAATGTTTCTGATTGTATATGAAGCACATTCTGCCCTATGATTGCACCAATGTACACAATTATGATTTAATAAAATTATTAAAAACAAATAAAATAAAATAAATTTTGAGGCTGAGATACCTCAAATCTCCCTTAAAATCTAGCTGATTATATGTACCACTCAATTAAAAATAATGTAATTTAACTTTACCTCAAATAATCCTTGCTTCTTAATCAGAGAGTTTCCTTCTAGTGTCCAAAAGTACAGATGTGATTTTCCACAGGTGACTATGATATTGGTGTCCGTGGGGTGGAAGTCCGCAGCAAATACGGCTTCATTAGAACACTAAGAAAAACAGGGGAATCAAATGCCTCAACTGTCTTAAGGCACTTAGGAGACACTTAGGAAAACAAATAAATCTGAACCACAAATAAATAATTCAAGCCAGCACTATGCCACTGCCACCTGATTTTCCCCATTGAATTACTCTTGCTGTAGACATAGGCGCATGTGGCCGTGTGCATTCCCTCTTCATTTGCCTCCCAACCTGGGCCCTCAGCCCCTGAACACAAGTAGCACACTGGAGTCCTCTTCCTATGCAGGGCCTGTCACAGAGCCAGGCATGGAGCAGGCATGTGGCAAGCTTTGCTAAGGAGTGGGGTAGAAGCAGTGGGGACTCAAGAAAGGCAAACATTTGCTCTCATCTGCAGTTGTGGGCTACTGGCCTAGTTGAACAAAAGAATCCTCTGACCAGTGTTAAAATGCAGATCTCCAGGCCTCATCCCCCATCTAGGGGTTGAAATACCCAGAAAAGGGCCCAAGAATCTGGATTTTACCTGGCCTCATTGTCCATGGCTGACTTTGGCTGCCCTGCTTTTCCTGAGGAGGTCCTCCTGCATTTAATTCCTGGGGTGCATGAGGCGGGTCTGGCTCTCTTGGTGCCATTTCACCACCCTTCAGCACACATCCTGACTTCCAGGACCTGCACCCTGGTCTGTTAAATCTGTCACTGATTGTTGTTTCTACCTAATAATTCAGTTGCATGTTCTTGAACCTGGATAACATGTCTCTGATTACTTCCACCCTAGCAACATAGCAAAAAGAACTTAAATACCTGACCAGAATATTAGAAGGCAGGGCTACAGCATGAAAACAGGTGTTAGGAAACATGCCTGATTGGAATACAACGTGTTCTGTATTCCATATACACAAGAGAGAAAATTAGGTAAGTATGGTTATCTAACAGTAATTCTAATGTTAGGTAAGTAAGGTTAACTAAGGTTAATAGATGCAAATTGAGAAATGTGACATCGGTTCTATAAAAATAGGGATCCAATCATGATTTTAATAGCTGAAAAACATCAGAAAGTCAAGGAAAGTTGATTGATGTATTGTGCAAGATGGATTAAAAGCAGTAGAAGCAGCCCAAGAGAGGCCACACAGGAGGATCCCACTGAAGGGATGGGATTTAGCCAGAGGCTTTCCCTGATTTTTCCTGAGTCTGTCCTGCTTTAGATGAGCCCTGTGCTGGTGGCACCTGCCCTGTCCTTGCCCTTCTCCCAGATGGAAAGGTTTGCACCCAAGGGCTGGGGGCAGGAATGGGCAGTCCTCTATGCAAAATGAAAAATAAGGACACTGGGCCCTGGAGCTGGCTGGCAGGAGGCTACAGCTGTGCCCAACTGTCTCTGAATGGGAGAATTATAAGGCTTGGAGTGAGACCTTCACATCGGCCAGTTTCTCTTCTTTCTGCCAGTCCCACACAGATAGCACGTGGTCATTGGAGTCATCCACAGCACAGAGATTGCTTCCTCCATTCTGGAAAGAAAAAGTTTTTCACGGGAAGACTACATTTGAGAATAAAATGGGTTGAACATGATCAAAAATGAATATTAATTTTACTTTTAATAGAGAGTCCACTACATCATAGCTGAAGAAAATTTATCCATTGCTTTTAAGACCTGTCTTCTTGGACAGACAATGCTAGCAGGTGCATAAGGACTGATGGAGACAGGACCAGAAGAGAAGGGGGTCCAGGGGTGGCTCCTCACCACCAGATTCCTCCAAAGCCAACCCTGAAGGGGTTCAGAACCTTCTGCTTACAGCAGGCCCAGCACAGGGTCTAGTACCATCTGTGGCTACAGCTACTGTAAGGTTGCACAAGGACTAAGCACTGGGGCCACTGTGATACTCATGGGAATATGTTTCTGAACTGGTTGAAGACAGGACGTGAAAGAGTGTAGGGGTGGAGTTGCTGCACCAGCACATCCTGAGAATGCTGGGAAGACCACAAGACCCCCTCCGACTCCTGCTTATGAAAAGGCAGCCCATGTTGGGATGGCAGAGACATGTTGGAACCTATGAACGAAGCAGGTGAAGTCCAAGTCCAGAGCAGGCAAACTGCCTTAAGGACATGAGAACAATGTACTTGGGTGGCCTCTTTGCTCACCAAGCCTGCATGGCTGAAGATGCTTGATTAGAAGTGTGTATGATGAGACATGTGCTTGACCTCTGGATGAGGTGCCTGGGAAGCACAGGGATGTCTCAGAGCTCAAATCTGTACATGTACCCAGGCAGTTACTAAGTATGGTAAATCTCTCCTTTTTCAACATGGAGTTGATTATCTGTTCCCTATAGAAAAGACTACAATTCCCATGGGGCTCATACTTACAGATTTTGAGAATGCAATGCAGGTGACAGCTCGGTCAAAAAAACCTATTCCAATGACATGCAGAGTATTCAATGTCACAGAATCCCAGATGCGCACATGTGGGGGCAATTGCTGTTTTGAAAAAATTAAGAGTCACCAATTGTGATGGTTATACAAAGTTATCTTTACCTTGATGCTACAAAAAGGTTTTTTTTGAATTTGAGGAGTCTGCCTTTTAATGTAAATAAAACATTCCCAATTTGAATAGCCAGTTCTTGACAACTATATCACAGGATTTGACACTCTAATTAAGATACTAGATGAGCTTGAATTTTACAAGTGAAAGATAAGTAAAATGGAATCTCATATAAGGGTTATTCTTTTTAAAGTCTGTTTATTGCTAATATGTGAACATGTTTATGTTCCTATAGATGGTCATTGCCAAATAGAGCTCAACATTCTTAGGCAAAACAGGCAATCAATTACACACAAATAACATTAAAAATTGTTATGACTGGCAGCACCTGTGGCTCAAAGGAGTAGGGCGCCGGTCCCATAAGCCAATGGTGGCGGGTTCAAACCCAGCTCCGGCCAAAACCCGCAAATAAATAAATAAATAAATAAATAAATAAATAAAGTTTAAAAACAATGAAAAAAATTGTTATGATTAATTGAAAACTCTCTCAATTGTGTCCCTCAGCTATTTGTATCAGTTTTTCTCTTTTTTTAATATTAGAAAGCATTATAGAGCAATCAGCAAGTTTACCAATAAGAAAAGACACTAGGGCGGCACCTGTGGCTCAGTGAGTAGGGCCCTGGCCCCATATACCGAAGGTTGCGGGTTCAAACCCAAATTGCAATAAAAAAATAACCCAGGAGCTGGAGATGCCACGGCACTCTATCAGGGCGGCCAAATGAGACTGTCTCTTAAAAAAAAAAAAAAGAAGAGACACTAGCATTGTACTGAGTGGCTCTCTTAGGTGGTTGGTGAGCTGGGTTCTAGCTCAGCCTTGTTTCTAAGTAGCTGGATATTTGTAGACAGTCAGTAGGCCTCTGTGGATTTCTCCATAGGTAAACTTAATGTCAGCTGTAACATTTTCTTTGGTTCTAAAGTTCTGATTCAATTTCACTGCCAGAAACCGAAATACACTTTTAAGCCACTAGAGGGAGCGAAAAGGTTTCAGAGAGTATTCCAAGGCCATTTAATATTAAAAAAAAAACGAAAGACCCATTCCATTTATGTAACAGTAGTCTAATTTCCATTATTCCTGTTAACTTTTTTTAATTGTAGAATTCTTTTTTTTTTTTTTTTTGAGACAGAGCCTCAAGCTGTCACCCTGGGCAGAGTGCCGTGGCATCACAGCTCACAGCAACCTCCAATTCCTGGGCTCAAGCGAATCTCCTGCCTCTGCCTCCCAAGTAGCTAGGACTACAGGCGCCCGCCACAACGCCCAGCCATTTTTTGGTTGCAGCTGTCATTGTTGTTTGGCGGGCCCAGGCTGGATTCGAACCCGTCAGCTCAGGTGTACGTGGCTGGTGCCTTAGCCCGTTGAGCCACAGGCGCTGAGCCTAATTGTAGAATTCTAATGGAAACTAGCATAAGATTAATATTTAAAATCTGATGTCATTACAATATTTTCTGAAATATGGTAGCATTCATATTTTCTGGAAGAAAGCACATTGATAGAAATAAATACTTAATAGAATCAGTTTCAGATAATATATTATGCAATAATAAGCTCTATAGAAGTAGATATAAAAAAAGGTATAAGTTCTCCCTCATGCCTTATAATACAATAAAGTCTTGCTGAAGTGCTTACAAAATTTGTGCTAAAAGCTTCTTAGCAGCTTTTGTGACTTACACATACACACAAACCCTGAAGGTTAAAGTCATGATTACAGGGCATTTCAGAGGATGTCTAAAATTTATTGAAGAGGCAAGATGCTCCATATTTAATTTATTTATTATAATTTTAACTTCAGTTAGTTATTAAATGTACAGCTTCATATTTTAATGTTTATCATGTGTGTAAATAAGCATTTTAAGAATTAGTAAATTTTGTTTAAGACAGTCACAGAAGCTGTGAAGGAATTAGTAAATTCTTTGGCAAGAACAACACTATTTAAGAATTTGCTGAAATTAACGTGAGCGTAAGAGATTTTTAATGTTACTTAATTTTAAATTAAGACTTTTACTTTATAATAAAAAATTGTAATGAGGAGGTAAGAAGTATTCAGATACCACAACCATATCTAAGCGTACTTACTCATCAGCAAAATGTTTTCAGAAAATTATTTTGTGTTACCAGTTCACTACAAAAATGTAAAAAGATAACATAACTCACTTTTCCATCCTTAGATGTGCCTGCGACTTGTCCTGTTGCTATTGTGATCCTATCAGGATGAACTGCTAGGCTAAAAAAAGGATATTTATAAAAATCTACACTTTAATAGTAAGTTTATTTTTCTCTTGATCAAACATAATCTAGTCAAAATGTAAATATAAGAAATATATAATGTCTAACTTCTTAAAGACTCATGACAAATGCTCTGACTACCCCAACTTTAGACTAGTAGTTCCTATTTCATTGCATTTTAATTCTCTTATTTCTCCTTGAGAATTTTCAAACTTAAGGAAAAAGCATCCTTTGCTAGGAAAATACCATTTCAACCTCAGAACCACTTAATTGGTCTATAACCCTTATTAAGAAGTTATTTTGAGTATATAAAATAGAAAAGATGTCATCTTTTCCCAACAGGATTTTTTATCATTGACCACGGACCCAGGATAAATACAAATATAGTAGAACCTGTCTAAGTTGACCACCAAAGGTACTATAACAAACTAGTTAAGATACAGAGGTGGTCAACATAAGGAACAAGGCCTATGGTACTGATACGGACATGTGGTGCATGTCTGGTCTATGAAAATTAGGTCAACTTAAGGAAGGGGTCAATGTAAAGAGTGTCACTATGGAGGTTCTACTGTGCATGAATCCATCTATTCATCTATCTGCCCTTCTAGGATAGATAAAATTTCTACCAAAAGCTATAAATGAATTATGGGAATAGCAGACTTAGCCATAAACAGGAAGCAAAACAATTTTTATCTTTATCAAAAAATAAGGAACCAGGGCAGTGCCTGTGGCTCAGCAAGTAGGGCGCTGGCCCCATATACTGCAGGTGGTGGGTTCAAACCCAGCTCTGGCTGAACTGCAAAACAAAAAAATAGCTGGGCGTTGTGGCAGGTACCTGTAGTCCCAGCTACTTGGGAGGCTGAGGCAAGAGAATCACCTAAGCCCAGGAGTTGGAGGTTGCTGTGAGCTGGGTGATGCCACAACACTCTACTGAGGGTGATAAAGTGAGACTGTCTCTACAACAACAACAAAAAAAATAAGGATCCAAATCAGAAGCCTTTAACACGGGATGTGTGAAGAGGCCCCCAAACAAGTGGAACCATTTGTTTAGGTAAGACAGTCAGTTAAGATCATGTGTTGTAAGGACAGAAACTAAGAATGAAAGGTATCTTACTGGGTCAGGTAACTCACAGAGGACAGAGGACAGAAAGGAACGCTTCTCACAGGTCCTGTTTTCTCAGCCCCCACTTCTTCTTTTAGTTATATTCTAACACTGACCTCTTTCTGTGAATGCTATCTCCACCTGCGGAACGGGAATCACACTTGTGAGAACTCACCACTTCACGTCATCATTGTGGCCAGCATAATGCCTCTGCAGCTGCTCTTCTACGTTGTATAATACCACCACGGATGCAATGAAATAGACAGTCTCTCCAGTTGGGAGCAAGTACAAGTTGTTACGACAGTCTCGACCTCGGTACCCATAGCTTTGTGGATGTCAAGGTAAAATATATTTTCTTCTAAGAGCTCACAAACATCAGCTACATCCAATAGGCACAGGAAATAAAACACCACATGACTATTATCATCAATCTTACTAACTTAAATAACATTATTATAAATACTCAGTGTCAAACATATCTGACCCCCAATAGGCATGCAATAAAGTTGGAAATGGTCATCGATATAATGGGAACATGTACTTTTTTTTTTTTTTTTGTTTGAGACAAAGTCTCATTTTGTCACCCTCAGTAGAGTGCTATGCCATCGTAGCTCACAGCAACCTCCAACTCTTGGGCTCAAGTGATTCTCTTGCCTCAGCCTCCCAAGTAGCTGGGACTACAGCTGCTTGCCACAATGCCTGGCTATTTTTAGAGACAAGGTCTTGGGGTCTCCCTCTTGGTTAGACTGGTCTCTACGAATTCCTGAGCTCAAGCAATCTACTCACCTTGGCCTCCCAGAATGCTAGAATCATAGGCATGAGTCACTGTGCCCAGCCCTGTGAACACATGTTTTTGAAAAAGCAAAGATTTTGTTTCATGCTTAGAAAGTTGCTGAGTTAGCTTCCAGAGCAAGATAGTGGCCGAGTAACAGCTTCCTTGCAACTCGGCACGGTGACACTGGGGAGAGAAGACTTCAGGAATCTCTGGCTGGCGGAATCTGCCCAGAAACATCCCTTTGGGGACACAGGGAGACAGCGTGAGACTTCTGGACCCCATGAGAAAGCCTAAAGCGTGGAGAACTGACAAGTGGTTGCGTGTGTTCGTTCGGTCTAATCCTGCCAGCAGCTGTAAGTACAGCAGCAGTGAGATTGCAAACTGGAAAGGCCTTACCTGCGAGCTGTTTGGTTTTTTTGGACTTGGCACTCAGTTGAACTACCTTGGGAGAACTTGGGCAAGAGTGCGGAGGTCTTTGAGTGTTGTCTAGGGCCCCAGACTGAGCTGCTGAGCCACTGAGCCAGATGGAGCTACCAGTGTTTGGTTGTGGGTCGTGTGAAGCCATTGTGGGAGAAGTGCCCCAGTAAGCTCCACTCTCAGGATCCCAGAACAAGCATGGGGCGGGAGTGAGTAGAGCTAAGCAGCCTCAAGGTGGGGACTGAGACGCCTTGCAGCCTTAGCCCTCAGGGGCATATAGTAAGACTGGTTTTGGCACACTGGGTATGTGGATAGCCACTTGAGGAGTGATGCCAGCGACAAGTGCTTTCCTGGGAAAGCTTCTGCTTAGCCCAGGTTAGCAATTTAAAGTGCCTTCTAAGGTGGCTGAGGAGAGATTTAGGCTCTCCACCCTGTGGGGTTTGAGAAATCATTAGAGACTCCATTTCATACAGTGGTATCAGCATTGTGATTAACATAGCATACCCCAGAAGATCACCTGTTGCCCAGACAATATTCAGCAAGATATATATATACTGCTGTTTTTGGTTTTGTTGTGCTGTTTTTTGTTTGTTTTTTTGTTTTTAATTTCGACATTTTCTCTGTAGATTTTTCTTTTCCTTTTTTTCTTTTATTTCTTCATTTTTCTAGTTTAAGTATAATTTTCCATTGCTGCCTTTTTCAACAATTAGAACTTCATTTTTGCTAGTGTTTCTACCCCTATTATTTGGTTTTTCCCCTAATTTTATCCCATAAAATTTTTGGTTTGCTTGTTTTGGTTTGATTTATTGCATTTTTGTCTTTCCTGTCTACTTGGTGGAGGTAGGGTACTGTGTCCAAACAGGCTGGCAAAGAGCTGCTGACCTAACCACCCAACCTGGCACCCCCAGAGGTTGGACACCCCCACCCTCTTAAGGTTGGGTCAAAGTACCCTACTGTACACCGATATTGCTCCTGTCCCCCTCTTTCTGTGCCTTTTTTCTTTTTGTCAATAGTCGCTTCTACCCACCCCCTCTCCTTTCTCCTTTTTCTTTTTTTCCTTTCTTTTTTCCCTTTTTGCTCTTCAATCTTCTCATCCTTCTGGTCCTGTACCAAAAGAACTCATCAAAACCCTAGTCCAGAGGCATGGCAATTCAAAGAGCAGGAGGAAGTGAAAGGAAAATTAGGGCAAGGAAACAGATAAAAGAAATCACTCATGAGGAAGAATCAGCAGAAAACTGCTGGCATCATGAAAAACCAGTCCAGAGCAACCCCCACAAAGGACTGTGAGGTAGGTACTGCAGAGGATTCTACCTATAAGGAAATGTTAGAAATGACAGAAAGGGAATTTAGAATACAGATAATGAAAACAATGAAAGAAATGAAGGAAACAATGAAGGAAACTGCTGATAAAGTGGAAAATAACCAAAAGGAAATCCAAAAACAGAATCAAATAAGAGATGAATGACATGAAGAATATAAAAAGGATATAGCAGAGCTGGAGGAACTGAAGCAATTAGGGAACTTAAAGATGCAATAGAAAGTATCAACAACAGATTAGACCATGCAGAAGAAAGAATCTCAGAGGTAGAGGACAAAGCTCTTGAGATAACTGAGATAGTTAAAGAGACAGAAAAGAAGAGAGAGAAAGCAGAACGTTCGTTGACAGAATTATGAGACTTTATGAAGCATTCAAACATACGAGTTGTAGGTATCCCAGAAGGGGAAGAAGAATGCCCCAGGGAAATGGAAGCCATACTAGAAAATATTATAAATGAAAATTTCCCAAATATCACCAAAGATTCTGACACTCTCTTTTCCGAGGGATGCTGGACCCCAGCTCACCTCAACTCTAACTGAGCTTCCCCAAGACACATTGTGATGAACCTGTCTAAAGTCAAGACAAAAGAAAAGATTCTTCAAGCTGCCAGGAGTAAGCACCAATTGACCTACAGTGGCAAATCCATCAGGGTGACTGCAAACTTCTCTAATGAAATTTTCCAAGCAAGAAGACAATGGTCGTCTACCTTTAATCTACTTAAACAGAACAATCTCCAGCCCAGAATGCTATATCCTGCGAAGTTAAGCTTTAAAATTGATAGAGAAATCAAATCATTCACTGATATACAAACATTGAGGAAATTCGCCACAACAAGACCAGCTCTACAGGAAATACTTCAACTTGTTCTATACACTGACTGTCACAATGGATCAACAGCAGGGTAAGAACTCAGAAATTAAAGGACAGAACCTAACTTCCACACTCATGCAAAAGATAAAACTAAGCAATGGACTCTCACAAAATAAGATGAATGGAACACTACCACACTTATCAATTATCTCAATAAATGTTAATGGCTTGAATTCCCCACCGAAGAGGCATAGATTGGCTGACTGGATTAAAAAACACAAGCCATTTCCTGGCTGCAGGAAACACACCTAGCTTCAGAAGACAAATTAAAATTCCAAGTTAAGGGGCGGCGCCTGTGGCTCATTGAGTAGGGCGCTGGCCCCATATACCAAAGGTGGCGGGTTCAAACCCAGCCTTGGCCAAACTGCAAAACAGAAAATTAGCCGGGCGTTGTGGCAGGCACCTGTAGTCCCAACTACTCGGGAGGCTGAGGCAAGAGAATCGCCTAAGCCCGGGAGTTGGAGGTTGCTGTGAGGTGTGTGATGCCACGGCACTCTACTGAGAGCGATAAAGTGAGACTCTGTCTCTACAAAAAAAAAATAATAATAATTCCAAGTTAAGGGTTGGAAGACAATTTTTCAGGCAAATGGAATTCAGAAGAAAAGAGGAGTTGCAATCTTATTTTCAGATACATGTGGATTTAAAGCAACTAAAGTCAAAAAAGACAAAGATGGTCACTTTATATTGGTCA
>CAUYRH010034600.1:0-10395 GCA_963574655.1 Perodicticus potto
ATCCTTTTAATTTTACTAATAAAGGAAACCAAGTTTCAAAGATGTCAGGGGCAATGCCTGTGGCTCAAGGAGTAGGGCGCCAGCCCTGTATACTGGAGATGGCGGGTTCAGACCCGGCCTCAGCTGAACTGCAAAAGAGAAAAACAGCTGGGTGTTGTGGCGGGCGCCTGTAGTCCCAGCTACTCGGGAGGCTGAGGCAAGAGAATCGCCTAAGCCCAGGAGTTGGAGTTTGCTGTGAGCTGCGTGATGCCACAGCACTCTACCGAGGGCGATAAAGTAAGACTCTGTCTCTACAAAAAAAAAGAAAAAAGAAAAATGCATTTATTAAACTCCAAGTAGATTTAGAGGGGAAAAAAAATTAAACTCAAAAAACCCTCCTAAGAGAACATTCCTTTAATGAGCCTAGGCCAGTAAAATAACACAAAATTGCTGGTAATATCTTTTCGTATCATATAGCAGGATATATTAACTCCTGAAAATCAGTGTGCATGTGAAAGTACCTACCATAAAAGACTATCAAATCAGTAAAGCCCTGGAGACACGTGGGCGTTGGATACCGCAGCCTGCTTTGAAGGCTCACACACTCCTAAGATGTCGCCAATCGAATCAGTTACAATGGGGAAACAAGCTTGGGAAATACGGGAATCCAGGTAACCATCCTCACTTGCTTAATTTCAAAGGAAACAGGTGCCTTTCAATAGTGAGATTTATAGACTGAGTTACTTATTCTAGGTCCACAGACACTACTGTGAGGTGACAAAGAATACTTTGTCCCATGTTAGAATCTCTCTTAGTATGACAAACATTAAAAAAGATTGGTCATATACACAATAAATTTTAAGATGATTTTTATAAGATGAAAGGAGAATCTTAGAAAAATAAAAATAAAACAAAGAAGATGATTTTAAAGAGGAGAAAATACGCAGTATTATTAACAACCACAAAGACCCGGGGTCGTGGCTCATGCCTGTAATACTAATACTCTGGGCAGCCGAGGCAGGAGGATCACTCGGGCTCAGAAGTTCAAGAACAGCCTGAACCAAGAGCAAGACCCTGTCTCTATTAAAAACAGAAAAATTAGCAAGGCATGGTGGTGCACCTGTACTCCCAGCTACTTGGGAGGCTGAGGCAGGAGTATTGCTTGAACCCAGGAGTTTGAGGTTGCTATGAGCTAGGCTAATGGCATGCACTCTATCCTGGGGCAACAGTGAGACTACATCTCAAGAAAACACAAACACACACACACCAAGAGGGCCACATGTGGCCAGGTTAGACGTTTGTGCCTTCTCCATGAACACATTTGCAGAACTACAGTTTAAGCTTATGTGAACTTAACCAATAACCCTGAGAACTAATGTCCATTGCTAAAACTTTGAGAATACAAGCCATACACCTGGAGAAAATGTGTACGAAGAAAATATCTGATAAAGTAGCGGTTACCAACCGTTTTGGCACTAGGGACCAGTTTCATGGAAGACGATGTTTCCATGGACGGCGCTGGGGCAGGATGTGAGGAGGGGAGCTCAGGTGGTGATGCTGTAAGGCCTGTTTCTAACGGGCCAGGGACACCTAGGTCCACAGCCCAGTGGTTGGGAACCACAGGGAAAAAGGATTGCTATTCACAATATGCTGAACTCTGACACTGCAACGAGAAAATAAACAACCTGATTAAAAAATTGGCAAAAGACCCAAACGCACAGCTGACCAAAGTATGGGTGTAGATGGCAAATGAACATATAGAGAATGAAAAGACTCAGAATGTGGTTAGGGAAATGCAGATCTCAAAAAAAGGATCTCACTACCCACTGACTAAAATGATCAAATCCAAAACACCGACCTCAGCACGGGGAGGATGTGAGCAGAGGAACTCGCCCTCCTGTGAGAAGGCGGCTGGCATGGCCACTGTAGAAGACGGCTGGCAGTTTCTTACAAAACTACAAACTCTTACACAGAAATTCAGCAGTTACACTCCTTGGGATTTACCCGAAGGAGGTGAAAACATGAATCCACACAAAAACCTGTGTGCGGGTGTATACAGCATTCACCAAGCCTAACCTTGGAAGTGGGTTTGCTGCAGTAGTGAGTGTACAGACCTGCTGTGCCTGTCCAGATGCAGGATTCTGGTCTGGCTGCAAACAAACAAGCCGTGGAGGAATCGCAGTGAGAGCGGCCAGTCTGAAAGGGCTACATACTGTGGGATTCCACCTGTGACATCTGGAAAAGGCACTACTATGGACACAGTGAGAGTATCAGAGGTCACCAGGATGAGGAGCAAGGGGGATCCGAACAGAGCACAGACGGCCTTCAAGGCAGTAACACTACTTGATGATATTACGGTACTGGGCACATGTCACAGATGAACACCAGGAGGGACCCTGATGTGAACCACTCTGTCATGTCACAGTGTGGGGCACACGTCACAGATGAACACCAGGAGGGACTCTGATGTGAACCACTCTGTGATGTCACAGTCGGGGGGCACACGTCACTGAAGAACACCAGGAGGGACTCTGATGTGAGCCACTGTGTGTGATGTCACATTTGGGGCCACATGTCACAGATGAACACCAGGAGGGACCCTGATGTGAGCCACTGTGTGTGATGTCACAGTCGGGGCAACATGTCACAGATGAACATCAGGAGGAACCCTGATGTGAACCACTGTGTGTGATGTCACAGTAGGGAGAACATGTCACAGATGAACACCGGGAGGGGGTGATGTGAACTACGGACACTGAGTGATGGCCACATGTTAATGAAGGTCATGAACTTACAGCCGTGTCCATGTGGGATGTTCAAGTCTGCTGTGCTCACAGGGAGGGAGGCTCTCTGGGGAGATACATGGGAACTCTGCACATTATGCTCATTGCAGTAACCCAAAAACCACTCTAAAAAATAGTCTATTCAAATCTTTTTAAAATCTTGGGACAAGACTACCACGAAATACCTTTAAATAAGCAATTAGATTCGGTCGGATGCCGGGGTATGTTTATAATGACCCGTTACCCAGCAGTGACACAGAGACGCTGCTTCTCACCTCCCCACACAGAGAGTGACACGGTGCTCGGAACACCCAAAACGTGGGACTGTGAAGAACCAGAGGGAGAAGTGGAAGAGCTGACCCAGCCAAGAGCTGCAGACCCCAGTAAGCTGTAAATAGTCAGAAAATTAACCTGAGAACCTGCGCTCTCTGGGCTCCTCCTTTTCACAGTGCAGACTCCTGTCCTCTCCTGTCTCCCGCAATCCAGTATTTAGAAAGTAAGAAGTTGCTGCTGTGCCAATAATACATTTGCATGAATGAAGAAAATAACTTTAAAGTTAGAAATTTTAGTGTCATTTATGCTATGAAGCTTTATTTACAGAGTTCTCCAGATTATGTATCAGACGTCCACCCGTTATTTCAAGTGTGAAATGATATCAAATAGATGACATTTACAGGAAAGCATAAAACAGAAAACAATTCTATAATTTAATACATACAGTGTCATTAGTGGTTGTTACTGTGAAAAGTTTTCTTTTGAGGATAATCTACTGAACATTTTTGCTTATAATACTTCAGAGTAAAATTGTCTTCTACAGATTTCCACAGGAAATCGAGAGTGTAACAGTCCAATGTTTTCTACAGGTATCACCTGACACTTTGTGGGAAGCTGAAAATTATTTTTTTTCCCATTTTCTTTCAAAAGTCTTGGATGATGAGGAATCATGACTTTCGCCACCGCTATAGTGCTCATATAAAGTCTGAAATTAGAAAGCACAAATGTTTGTAATTTTTTTAGTTAAGCACATTATCAGATTAATAAATGGATCTCAAGATATTCTAAATATGTTGAGAAATTATTTTATTTATAATAATTATTCTAATAACTGAGAAATTATTAAGCATTGCAGATAAGAAAAAATTTTAAAGACCAAGTTCAGCCTTAAGAATTACTTACCGTGATATGTCGCTCAGTCTCTCTACAGAAATATCACACGGTTAATAAGGAGCAAAGATATGAACCTCAAGCCTCTCTTGACCTCCCTTACTTTTTCTTAAATAGAGCTAGTCTTAAATTCCTGTATGTAAAATATAGTCCCTAGCAAACAACATATATTCTCTGATGATATTTAAACTAATAAACAGAAGACACTAAAAATTATTAT
This sequence comes from Perodicticus potto, assembly GCA_963574655.1. NCBI lineage: Eukaryota > Metazoa > Chordata > Mammalia > Primates > Lorisidae > Perodicticus > Perodicticus potto. The sequence goes on from CAUYRH010034600.1 coordinate 4,147, forward strand.
ATAAATCAGTATAATTATGTACATTAAATTATGTACATATAATTATGCACATCTAACTTATGAAGATGACAAACATCTTTGCCTTCAAGAAACATAAAACTTCAGTTTTTAAAGATAACTAATTTACCTCAATTTTATTTACAAAAGGCTTCAAACAATACAGTAGTATAAATTGAAAACACTGAGATATGAAATATAGAACAATTAAAAAAATAAATTTTGTCCACTTTTAATTCCTAAAGTCAGAAATTAAGCCATTAGCACTTAAGAAAATTTAAGAAAAAATGGACTTTACATGAATACAAATGTACAAGTAAACCTATAGTAAATTCTTTCAGACAGAAAAGTGTCCAAGTCCTTGGTAACATAGAGTGATTTAACACCTACCCAGAGAGCTAAGATCTTGTTTAAGCTCCCATAATTTAATAATGGTATAACTGAAATACATAAATAGTAACTGCTTGGTAACTAAATCACTTGGTTAGCAGGCATTCTCAGGGTTCTAGAAATGCCTAGGTGTTTGATGACAGTGAGATCCAAAATCGTGGCACACATACAGGGTGGCCATAAAGTTTATGTGCAATTTTAAATCTATATTAAATTTAAATAAACAAGCATTGGGAAGGTAGAAAGCTCAAGACAGGTACTTCGAGAAACGCACTAACTGCTATGTTTGCTTCACAAGAGCCATTACATGTGATATCTCTAAAAATATTTAAGAAAAAAAAAGGTGGCCGACTGGAGCCAGCATTCCATAGAGGCTCCCGTCCAGAAGGAGAGTTAAAGAACAGAAGTTTAGCAAGTAAGCTGATGGTTTGGAGCTGAGCTAAGAGAGAAGGTTGAAGAATGCACATCAACCCTACTGAGGTGAGCTGCGACCCCAAGGATACAAACAATAGGTACAAAATCCATCGCCAAGCGGACAAGATTCCTCTCCCAAGAGAACGGCTTGCAGTATAATTTCTACGAACAAGTGATCAGAGTTCAAACATCCTCCCATTTTACCCCACTGGAGAGACCCTCTAAAAACAGGACTTCCTTCCCCTACTATGGTGCCATGGCACTCTCCTGCCAGGCAGAAAACTGTATAAAACTGTACATATTTTCTACCTGCAAGCCTAAACTCTCAACACTCCCCTCCACTCGCACCCTGAGGTCTGGAAGCCTATGCCCCATGGAGTCCAGATTCATGGGCATTTTGTAGAGGGGTGTGGACAGGGCATGGGCTGTTGCAGGTCTGTGCTGATTCTGCGGCACGGGGGTAAGGAGAAGACGGTGGACTGAATGAACCGTACAAAAGAGGGACAGGTGGCGCCCCATGGCACAGAGCAGCAGCGACAGCAGTGGGAACAATAAGGGCTCACACCCCTGGGGATATTTTGGAGAGACACTCCCTGTCTCTGGGCGTCCAGAGAAAGCTCCAGTGGCAGACACTGGCAAAACAGATCTGGGAAGGTAACGCAGGCCCCGTGAGTAAAGGGTATGCCTGAGGTTGTACCTGCCTGGGCGGGTGCAGCAGGGATGGAGAATAGAAGACGCATGTGTAGAGACGGCATACTCCCAGGGCAGGGTTGAGCCAGGAATGCTTTAGTGAGCCTAAGAAGCACCAGGCCCTCAGGGCATCACAGCTGAGACAAAGGCAGGTGGGCAGAGACTGAAACTCAGAACCGAGTGTGAGGTCTAACCACACCCACCCCAACACAGACTGCAGCGGAGACAGACACACAAGCTTCGGGCAGCAGCACAGACCGGGCCTGAGTTGCAGTTTCTATGAACTCAAACAGCACCTGGTACACAAAGGAATATAGCCAGGACAGAATCATAACTTCTGCAAAAATATAAGTGTCAGCAAAATCAATCAGGGGAGGAGCTGGAACTAAACCAGCTTCCATTAACCACCTGAGGTTGTCAGGCTTCAGCCTCCCTGCTGTATGGTGGCAGAGTAGGGAGGCCTCACAGAGGAGACAAGATCTCCCTGTGACTCAGGCAGGTGCAAACCCCTGGAGGAGCATCTGCTCATTGGAGGGAACAGGCTCACAGCCATGCGGGGTAACCGGTGACTAGGTGTGACAGAGGCGCAAGATGGAGAAGGAGACATCAACCTTCCCAGACTAATTCATTTGCTGGGGGGGAGGGGGATCCTTCTGACTCCACAGAGCACCAGAACGAGTCATACTCGAGCTGCCAGCAGACTCCTGCTATCTAGTTGATGGAGACCTTTTGAACTCTCCCACTTGAGACTGGGTGCTGACTGGGGCAAATCATTTGGATCTCTTGGACTGGACCAATCACCCGAGTACTATCCAAACTGCTCACCTGGGTGTGTAGTTGTGGGAAGGTTTGATTTTCCTTTTCCAGTTTTTACCTGTGGGGGGCAGGGTGACTTAATTGCTGGTATTTCTCCACAGCTGAGACTTCAACCCAGAGTAATTGATTCACTAGGGTAAGACAGAGACCAGCTGAAAACAAGACAGAGCCACTTAGCCCCACCAAACCAAGCAGGTCCCCAGTGTCTCAGGCTGTAGCACTGTACGGGTCCTTTGCAAAGCTCTGGGGGAAAAGATGCAGACACCAGTCCCATCTCTTGGGCAAAGAGCTGGTTAATCACTACTCCAGGAGCCCCCCAACCAGGTGAAGATAACTTCACCTTATCTACTCATCTAGCCAAATAGTGTAAAATAATCATGGGGTGGAATCAGTGGAAAAACTCCAGTAACATGAATAACCAGAGTAGATCAACTTCCCCAAGGAACGATATGGAGGGAACAACTGAAGATCCCATTCATAAACAAATGGCCGAGATGTCAGAAATCGAATTCAGAATTTGGAGTGCAAATAAGATTAATGGAATGGAGGTAAAGTTGGAATTAGAAATTCAAGGAGCATTTCAAAAGTTGTCTCAAGAATTCAATGAATTCAAAGAAAAAAATTACCAAAGATTTTGACACATTGAGACAAGAATTTGCAACCCTTAAAGATCTGAGAAATACAGCAGAATCCCTTAGTAACAGAATGAAGCAAGCAGAAGAAAGGATTTCTGACATTGAAGACAAAGCTTTCAAATGCTCCCAAACTCTCAAAGAGAAAGAGAAATGGACAGCAAAAACAGATCATTCTCTCAGAGAGTTCTGATAATTCGAAGAAAACTAATATTGGCCTTATAGGAATCCCTGAAGGTGACAAAAGTTGCTTCACAAGGCACAGAGGTTCTTCTTGATGAGATTATGAAGGAGAACTTCCCAGACATGCCAAGAGATTCTGAAATTCAGATAGCAGACAGTTTCAGAATCCCAGCACGATTCAACCCGAATAAGACATCCCCCAGGCATAACATAATTAACTTCACTAAAGTTAATATGAAGGAGAAAATTCTGAAAGCAGCCAGACGTAAGAAAACCATACCCTACAAGGGTAAGAGTATTAGAATGACTGCAGATCTCTCTGCTATAACCTTTCAAACTAGAAGAGGGTGGTCATCAACTGTTAATCTCCTAAACCATAATAACTTTCAACCCAGGATCTTGTATCTAGCTAAATTGAGCTTCATTTATGATGGAGAAATAAAAAACTTTAATGACATTACCATGATAAAGAAATTTGCCGTAACTAAACCAGTTCTCCAGGATATTCTCAGACCTATCCTCCGTAATGACCAGCGCAATCCTCCACCACAAAAGTAAACTCACTCAGAAACTTGATCAAATTCTAACTTCCACAGTGGAGAAAGGATTAAAAATGTGCACTGGACTTTCGAACAACTCAATACCCAAAATTCTACCAGGCTTATCAATATTCTAAATTAATGTGAATGGCTTAAATTGTCCTCTAAAGAGGTACAGGTTGGCTGACTGAATACAAAAACTCAGGCCAGACATTTGCTGCATACAAGAATCTCATCTTACCTTAAAAGATAAATATAGACTCAGGATAAAGGGATGATCATCTATATTCCAGGCAAATGGAAATCAGAAAAAAGCAGGTGTTGCAATTTTATTTGCAGATACAATAGGCTTTAAACCAACAAAAGTAAGGAAAGATAAGGATAGTCACTTCATATTTGTTAAGGGTAACACTCAACATGATGAAATTTCAATTATTAACATTTATGCACCCAACCAGAATTTGCCTCAATTTATAAGAGAGACTCTAACAGACATGACCAACTTGATTTCCTCCAGCTCCATAGTAGTCGGAGAGTTTAACCCTCCTTTAGCAGTGTTGGATAGATCCTCCAATAAGAAGCTAAGTAAAGAAATTTTAGATTTAAACTTAACCATTCAACATTTGAATTTAACAGACATCTATAGAACATTTAATCCTAACAAAACTGAATACACATTCTTCTCATCAGCCCACGGAACATACTCCAAAATTGATCACATCTTAGGTCTCAAGTCTAACCTCACCAAATTTAAAAGAATAGAAATTATTCCTTGCATCTTCTCACACCATCATGGAATAAAAGTTGAACTCAGTAACCACAGGAATCTGCATACTCATACAAAAATATGGAAGCGAACTAACCTTATGCTGAATGACAGCTGGATCATAGACAAGATTAAGAAGATTACCAAATTTTCAGAACAAAACGATAAGGAAGACATGAATTATCAGAACCTCTGGGACGCAAAGGCAAACCTTAGAAGGAAATTTATATCACTGCAAGCTTTCCTCAAAATAACAGACAGAGAGGAAGTTAACAACTTAATGGGACATCTCAAGCAACTGGAAAAGGAAGAACACTCCAATTCCAAACCCAACAGAAGAAAAGAAATAACCAAAATTAGAGCACAATTAAATGAAACTGAAAACAAAAGGATTATACAACAGATCAATAAATCAAAAAGTTGTTTATTTGAAAAGGTCGATAACACAGATAAACGTTTGGCTAACCTAACCAGGAAAAAAAAGAACAAAATCTCTAATTTCATCAATCAGAAATGGTAAAGATGAAATAACAACGGACTCCTCAGAAATTCAAAAAATCCTTCATGAATATTACAAGAAACTTCATTCTCAGAAATATGAAAATCTGAAGGAAACTGACCAATATTTGGAAGCACACCACCTGCCTAGACTAAGACAGAATCAAGTGGAAATGTTGAACAGCCCTATATCAAGTTCTGAAATAGCATCAATTATACAAAATCTCCCTAAAAAGAAAAGCCCAGGACCAGATAGCTTTGCATCAGAATTATACCAAACCTTTAAAGAGGAACTAGTACCTTATATTACTCAACCTTTTCCAAAATATAGAAAAAGAAGGAATACTACCCAACGTAGTCTATGATACAAACATCACCTTGATCCCCAAACCAGGAAAAGACCCAACAAGAAAAGAAAATTATAGACCAATATCACTAATAAATATTGATGCAAAAATATTCAACAAGATCATAACAAACAGAATCCAGCAACACATCAAACAAATTATACACCATGAGCAACTGGGTTTTATTTCCCAGGGTCTCAAAGATGGTTCCATATATGTAAATCTATAAATATAATTCAGCACATAAAAAAATTAAAAAACAAAGACCATATGATTCTCTCAATTGATGCATAAAAAGCTTTTGATAATATCCAGCATCCTTTCATGATCAGAACACTTAAGAAAATTGGTATGGAAGGGACATTTCTTAAACTGTACTGTAGATAGAGGCCACTTACAATAAACCCACAGCCAATATCGTATTGAATGGAGTTAAGTTGAAATTATTTCCACTCAGATCAGGAACCAGACAAGGTTGCCCATTGTCTCCACTGCTTTTGAACATTGTAATGGAAATCTTAGCCATCCCAATCAGGCAAGCAAAGGTGAACAAAGATATCCATATAGGGTCAGAGGAGATAAAACTTTTACTCTTTGCAGATGATATGATTATATATCTGGAAAACACCAGGGATTCAACTACAAAACTCTTAGAAGTGATCAAGGAATACAGCAGTGTCTCAGGTTACAAAATCAACACTCACAAATCTGTAGCCTTTATATACACCAACAATAGTCAAGCTGAAAAAATAGTCAAAGACTCTATTCCTTTCACAGTAGTGCCAAAGAAGATGAAATATTTGGGAGTTTACCTAACAAAGGACGTGAAAGATCTTTATAAAGAGAACTATGAAACTTTAAAAGAAATAGCTGAAAATGTTAACAAATGGAAAAACATACCATGCCCATGGCTGGGAAGAATCAATATTGTTAAAATGTCTATACCTAAAGCAATGTATAATTTTAATGCAATGCCT
>CAUYRH010034601.1:0-52049 GCA_963574655.1 Perodicticus potto
ACTTCCAAGAGTCTTGTAGTTGAGTCTTTGGGGTTCTCTAAGTATAAGATCATATCATCAGCAAAAAGGGAGAGTTTGACCTCCTCTGCACCCATCTGGATGCCCTTTATTTTCTTGTCTTGTCTAATTGTATTGGCTAGATCTTCCAGCACTATGTTGAATAGCAATGGTGACAGAGGACAACCTTGTCTGGTTCCAGTTCTAAGAGGAAAAGTTTTTTACTCCATTCAGTAAAATATTAGCTGTGGGTTTATCATAGATAGCCTCGGTCAGTTTAAGAAATGTGCCACCTATACCTATACTCTTCAGTGTTCTAATTAGAAAAGGATGCTGAATTTCATTGAATGTTTTTTCTGCATCTATTGAGAGAATCATATAGTCCTTGGTTTTGCTTCTGTTGATATGGTAAATAAGTTTATGGACTTTCAAATATTAAACCAACCCTGCATCCCTGGGATGAGACCTACTTGATCATGATGTATGACTTTTTTGATGATAAGCTGTAATCTATTGTTCAAGATTTTGTTGAGAATTTTTGCCTCAATATTCATTAGTGAAATTGGTCTGAAATTCTCTAGGCTGTTTATTGCAGCCCAATTTACAATTGTTAAAATGTGAAAACAGCCTAAATGTCCTTCAACTCAAGAATGGATTGGTAAGCTATGGTATATGTATTCCATGGAATATTACTCAGCCATCAAAAACAATGGAGACTTTGCAGCATTTGTACTAACTTGGATGGAGGTGGAACACATTATTCTTAGTGAAACATCACAAGAATGGAGAAGCATGAATCCTATGTATTCAACTTTGATTTGAGGACAATTGTGACAATTAATGACACGGTGGGGCATGGGGGAAGGAGAGAGCAGACAGAGAGAGAAGGAGGGAGGGGATGAGGAAAGAAAACAAAAAAAAAAGGAAAGAAAATAGTGACTAATTCTCCCATAAATTGGATTCAATTTTGACCAAAGTACATTACTTAAACATTAATTTTTAATTCAATTTGTTAATATGTTGTTTAGGATTTTGCATCCTCACTTATAAGTGAAATATGTTTGTAATTTCCCTTTATAACAATATATTTTCTCCAATTTCAATATCAGGTGTACCCAGATCAAATAGAATGATTTTGAAATATTTCGTCTTTTTCTATTGTCTATAAGATTTGGCATGATCTGTTTTTTTGAAACTCTCCTTTACTTTTATTTATATAATATTAGTTGTTTATTTTTTGAGACCTTGGGAAAAAAAATAAGAAATTAACTGATGACTTCATACTGAGCCTCAGAGTCAAAGTACTCTATAATGTCTTATTTGACAATGTGAACATTACTTTCTTGGCATTATTATTAGTAATATTGCTTAATATTTTGATGCAGTAATCATCTGTTTTCTTTTCTGAATGTATTTATCTTCGTTCATTCTTTATGTGGTTTTTGTTTCTAGTCCTTACCTTAAACATTGTTATTGTTATTAAATTTTAAGCCTTTTAAATTCTGTGAAGGCAGAAAGTGGAAACCTAATTAACACATGTATATGTAAAAAAAAAAAAATAGAAATTACATCTTGTATCTTTTCAGACCACAAAGCAATAAAGGTGGAACTCAAATCCAGCAAAAAATTTTCATCTCCACACAAAGGCATAGAAACTAAACAACCTTATGCTGATTGACAGTTAGCTCAAGGAAAAGATAAAAAAAAAGGAAATTATTAATTTCCTTGCACATAATAATAATGAAGACACAGGCCACTAAAACCTGTGGGACACTGAAAAAGCAGTCCTAAGAAGGAAATTTATCGCATTAGATAAGCCTATATCTGAGAAACAGAAAGGAAGCACATCAACAACGTAATGAATCGTCTTAAAGAAATGGAAAAGGAAGAGAAATCCAATTACAAATCTAGAAGAAGAAAATAAATAACCAAAATTAAATCAGAAATATACTAAATTGAAAACAAAAACAAAAGAATCATTCAGAAAATTAATGAAACAGAAAGTTGGTTCTTTGAAAAGATAAATAAAATTGATAAATTATTGGCCAGATTAACTAGAAACAGAAAAGCAAAAATTTTAACTATCTTAATCAGAAACAAAAAGGGGAAAATAACAACTGATATCATAGAAATACAACAGATTATTTCTTACCACTACGAAAAACTCTATGCCCAGAAATTTAACAATGGGGAGGAAATGGTCTAATTCCTGGAATCACACCATCTCCCTAGACTTAACCAGGAAGAAATAGATCTCTTGAACAGACCAATCTCAAGCACTGAGATTGAAGAAACAATAAAAAACTTCCAACAAAAAAAAGCCCTGGACCAAAAATGGCTTCATACCAGAATTCTATCAAACTTTCAAAGACGAACTTGTGCCTATACTGCAGAACCAATTCATACTGCAGAACCAATTCCAAAACATTGAGAAGGAAGGAACCCTCCCCAACACATTCTATGAAGCAAACATCACTCTGATTCCAAAACCAGGAAAGGACCCAACTGAAAAGGAGAATTTTAGACCAATTTCACTAATGAATACAGATGCTAAAATACTCAATAAAATCTTGGCTAATAGATTGCAGCTACAGATTAAGAAAATTATATATCGGGCGGCGCCTGTGGCTCATCGCGTAGGGCGCCGGCCCCATATACGGAAGGTGGCGGGTTCAAACCCAGCCTCGGCCGAAATGCAAAACAGAAAAATAGCCGGGCGTTGTGGTGGGCACCTGTAGTCCCAGCTACTCGGGAGGCTGAGGCAAGAGAATTGCCTAAGCCAGGAGTTGGAGGTTGCTGTGAGCTGTGTGATGCCACGGCACTCTACCTAGGGCGATAAAGTGAGACTCTGTCTCTACCAAAAAAAAAAAAAAAAAAAGAAAGAAAGAAAATTATATATCACGATCAAGTAGGCTTGGTCCCAGATATGCAAGGCTGGTTTAATATACACAAATTCATAAATGTAATTCACCATGTCAGTAGATGTAAAAACAAAGACCATATGATCCTCTCAATACATACAGAAAAAGCGTTTGATAAAATTCAACATTCTTTTCTAACAAGAACACTTAAGAAAATAGGCACAGGTGGCACATTTCTTAAGCTGATTGAAGCTATCTACAACAAACCCACAGCTAATATCATACTGAATGGAGTAAAACTGAAAGCTTTTCTACTTAGAACTGAAACCACAGATGAATGTTCACTATTACCACTAATATTCAAAATAGTGCTGAAAGTTCTAAGCAAAGCAATCAGGCAAGAGAAGGATATAAACGACATTCAAATGGGGGCAGAGGTCAAACTCCTGCTCTTTGTTGATGATATGATCTTAAACTTAAAGAACCCCAGAGATTCAACCACAAAACTCCTGGAATTCATGAAGAAATACAGTAACATCTCAGGGTATAAAATCAATGTCCACAAATCAGTAGCCTTTCTACATGCCAATAACATCCAAATTGAGAAGCAAATCAAGGACACAATCCCCTTCATTGTGGCTTCAACGAAAATGAAATATTTAGGGGCACCCGTAGCTCTATAGTTAAGTTAGAGTACCAGCCCTGTGCAGCAGATATGGCGGGTTTGAACCTGTCCTGGGCCTGATAAACAAAAACAAACAAAAAAGAAATACTTAGGAATATGTCTAACAAAAGAGGTGAAGGATCTCTACAAAGAGAATTATGAAACTCTAAGAAAAGAAATAGCAAAAGACATTAACGAATGGGAGAATATACCATGGTTTTGGTTGGGAAGAATCAATACTATTAAAATGTATATTCGACCCAAAGCAATCTATATATTCAATGCAATCCCCATTAAAAAAGCAATATTATACTTTGAAGAACTGGAAAAAATAGTACTTCGTTTTGTATGGAACAAGAAAAAAACCCACATAGCCAAGGCTATTCTTCATAATAAAAACAAATCCAGAGGCATCACTTTACCAGACTTAAGGTTATATTACAAGTCCACAATGATCAAAATAGCATGATATTGGCACAAAAATAGAGACATAGACATATGGAACAGAAAAGAAAACCTATAGATTAAACCATTCTCTTACTGTTCTCTGATCTTTGATAAACCAAACAAAAGCATACAGGGGGAAAAGAATCCCTATTCAACAAATAGTGCTGGGAGAATTGGATGAGTGCACATAGAAGACTGAAACTGGATGCACAACGTTAGCCACTTACCAAAATTGACTGAAGAGGGATAAAAGATGGATCTAAGACATGAAATGATAAAAATCTTAGAAGAAAGTGTTGAAAAACTCTTGATGATGTTGGGCTGGGGAAAGATTTTATGAAGAAGACTTCAGTGACAATGGCAACAACAACAAACATAAACAAATGGGACTTAATTAAACTGAAAAGCTTCTGTACAGCTAAGGAGACAATAACTAAACCAAACAGACAGCCTTCAGAATGGGAAAATATATTTGCATGGTATGAATCTGATGAAGGGTTGATGACTGGAATCTACAGAGAACTCAAATTAATCAACAGAAAAAGAGAAAACAATCCCATCTGCCACTGTGCAAGAGACACAAACAGAACCTTTTCTGAGGAACATTCATAGATGAATGGCTAACATACATTTGAAAAAATGCTCATTGTCCCTAAACATCTGAGAAATGCAAATCAAAACCACCCTGTGATATCACCTAACCCCAGTGAGAATAGCCCACATCACAAAGTCTCAAAGCTGTAGATGCTGGCGGGGATGTGGAGAGAAGGGGAACACTTTTACACTGTTGGTGAGACTGCAAATTAATGTAACCTCTTTGGAAAGAAGTATGGAGAATCCTCAAAAAACTCAAATTAGACCTCCCATTTGATCTTGCAATCCCATTACTAGGCATCTCCCCAGAAGAAAAAAAAAATCATTTTATCATAAGGACATTTGCACTAGACTGTTTATTGCAGCTCAATTTACAATTGCCAAACTGTGGAAACAACCTAAATGCCCACCAACCCAGGAATGGATTAACAAGCTGTGGTATATGTATACCATGGAATACTATTCAGCCAGTAAAAAAGATGGCGGCTTTACATCTTTTATATTAACCTAGATGGAGTTAAAACACATTCTTCTTAGTAAAGTATCATGGGAATGGAGAAGCAAGAATCCAATGTATTCAATACTAATATGAAGCCAGTAGATGATCTAATACACGCCCACATAAAAGAAAAACACACAACAATTCACGGGGAGGGGAGGGGGGAATAAAGAGAGGAGGAGGAGGGAGGAGGATGGGGGTGCTCCCATTTAACGGGTGGGAGTATGGTGCACCTCTCGGGGACAGGAAACAACTGTAAGAGGGACTCTCCCTAACAAATACAAACATTGTAACCTTTTTTCTCTTTCTTTCTTTTTTTTTTTTTTTTTGAGACAGAGTTGTAAGCTGTTGCCCTTGGGTTGAGTGCCATGGCGTCATAGCTCACAGCAACCTCCAATTCTTGGACTCAAGCAATCCTCTTGCCTTAGTTTTTTCTATTTTAGTAGAGATGGGGTCTTGCTTTTGCTCAGGTTGGTCTCAAACTCATGAGCTCAAGCGATCCACCTGCCTCGGCCTCCCCGAGTGCTAGGATTACAGGCATGAGCCACTGCGCCCAGTCTAATGTATTTCTTTGTACCCTCAGATTAACCTGGAATTTAAAAATAAAAATAAGTAAAATGTATTTACATTTCAATGTCAAAAGTCTGCTTCTCCTTCTAAACTTTATAGTAAAAAAAAAAAAAGAAAAGAAAGAAAACCTGGCATGCCTTTGAACCTTATACAAATACTTGCAAGTAGAAGCACCCTAAACCAACTAGGGTACCCAAAGAGTACTTTATTTCTTAAATATTTGTTTCCCATTATTTTTGAAAGCTCATTTGTCTACAAATGAGGCAGTTTGGGTTCCTTTTGCTAAGGCACAGTAAGGGTAATTGAGGTTAATTTGGGGAGGAAGAGGCAATGGAGAAGACCCCTTAGTAAAAAGGGCAAATCAACAACCTAATGAATTATTTCAAAGAATTAGAAAGGGAAGAGCAAACCATCCTCAAACCCAATAAAAGAAAGAAATGACCAAGGTCAGACAAGAACTAATAGAAATTGATAACCAAAGAAATATACAGCATATGGATGAAACAAAAAGTTGGCTACCAAAAAGGATAAAAAAAAACTAACAGACCTTCTGGGTGAACCAAAAACAGAAAGGAAAGGACCCAATAAACTTAATCAGAAGTGAAAAAAATATATTATAACTGATACCATAAAAACACAAAACATCATCCCTGAGTACTACAAAAACCTCTATATAAAAAACTGGAAAGCATTGAGGAAAGGGATGAAGTTCTGAAAACAGGCTCAATTAGGAAGAAATAGAACTCCCAAACAGGCCAACATCGAGGAATGAAACTGAAGCTGCAATAAAAACCTTCCAACAGGCTTGGCGCCCATAGCACAGCGGTTATGGTGCCAGCCACATGCACCAAGGCAGGCAGGTTTGAACCCTGCCTGGGCCAGCAAAGCAACAATGACGGCTGCAACAAAAAAAAAATAGCCAGGCATTGTGGCAGGTGCCTATAGTCCCAGATACTTGGGAGGCTGAAGCAAGAGAACTGCCTAAGCCCAAAAAGTTTGAGGTTGCTGTGAGCTGTGATGCCATGCACTCTACCAAGGGCAACATAGTGAGACTCTGTTTCAAAAAAAAAAGAAAAAAAAAAAACAACCTTCCGACAAAGAAAGTCCCAAACCAGATGTCTTCACAACCAAACCCTGCCAGACCTACAAAGCGGAATCAGCACCCAAACTGCAAAAATTACTTCACAACATCAAGAATAAAGGAATCCTCTCCAACTAGCTCCATGAAGCCAGCATCACCTCGACACCAAAGCCAGAAAAGGACATAACAAAAAGAAAACTGCAGACCAACATTCTCCGTGAATACAGATGCAGAAATCTCAACAAAATTCTGTCAAACCAAATTTAGTAGCACAAGAATTACCAATTCACCACAACCAAGTGGGCTCTATCCCAGGTCTAACACATGCAAATCTACAAACGTGACCCACCACATAAACAGAAGCAAAAACAAAGACCTCAGGATCATCTCTGCAGATGCAGAGAAAATGCCTGACAAAGCTCAGCACCCTTTTATGATAAGAACTCAACAATGGGTATAGATGGAACACATCTCAAAATATATATACAACAAGCCAACAGGCAACATCATGCTGGAGGGGGAAAATGAAACACATTCCTGCCTAGACCGTGGAAGGTTGTCTATCATCATCACCTCCACAACATAGTGCTGGAAATCCCAGCTGGAGCAACCAGACAAGAGAAGGCAACCAAGGGCATATAAATGGAACACCAAGAAGTCAACCCATCACTTTTTGTCAACAATGTGATCTTACATCTAGAAACTTCCAAAAACTCTGTTAAGTGACTCCTGGAATTACAAATAAATTCAATACAGTCTCAGGATAAAAAATTAATGCAGACTCAGCGCCCATAGCACAATGGTTACAGCGCCAGGCACATACACTGAGGCTGGCAGGTTCGAACCTGCCCTGGACCTGCTAAATAACAATGACAACTGCAACAAAAAAATAGCCTGACATTGTGGTGGGTGCCTGTAGTCCCAGCTACTTGGGAGGCTAAGGCAAGAGAATCGCTTAAGCCCAAGAGTTTGAGGTTACTGTGAGCTGTAATGCCATAGCACTCTACAGAGGGTGACATAGTAACTATCTAAAAAAAAAAAAAAATCAATGCACACAAATCAATGGCATTCCTACCCATAACCAACAGTTAACCTGATTGAAGGAGGAAATTGCTGAGGATATAAACAAATGGAAAAACTTATCATGCTCATAGGTTGACAGAACCAGAAAAGAGTTCAAACAGCCAAAGCAATCCCAAGCAAAAAGGACAAATTGCCGGGTACCACCCCACCAGAGCCACATTGCAAGACCACAGCAACCAAAATAGCATGGCACTGGCACAAAAACAGAGAACAGAAAACCCAGATACAAAACTATCCCCCTCACTGCCATCAGATCCCTGACAGAGCAGACAACAACATACATATGGAGAAAAGATTCCTATTCAAAAATGATGCTGGGAAAACAGGGCAGCCATATGTTGATTGAAACACAATTCACACCTCTCCCCCTTATCAAAAATTAGTTCATGATGGACAACAGACTCAAACCCAAGGTGTGAAACCATAAGAATTTTAGGAGAAAATGCTGGAAAAACTCCCATAGACATCAGCCTAGGCAAACAATCCACAAAGACGACCCTAAAGGCAATCACAGCAACAAAGCAACAACAGAAATCAACAAAAGGAACCCAATCAAACCACAAAGCCTCTGCCTGGCCGAAGAGACAATCAAGAGAGTGAACACAGAATGGGAGAAACATCTGCGTGCCACACATCCGACAAAGGGCCGAATCCACAGAGAACACACAAGAAGAAAAATCAAACAACCCCACAAAAAACTGGGCAAAGAGAGATCAATGGCCAAGAAACATAGGTTGCACCTCCAAAATCAAAATTCGGCAACCACCACTTTTCTTCACACTCCAAACAAGCAATATCACAATACAAAAAGTAACCAGACAAGTGGTACAAAAATTCACAAACCATCAAATACAAACAATATAGGGAATTCCCAACACAAACAATCTAAAGTGCCATGGCCTAACACCATTCTCTTTCCAAAGTTTTTTCCCAACTTTAAGGGCTTTAAGATAGGGCTGTCTTATATTGTAACAAAACTCACAAAGAACAAACAGACAAGACTGGGGATCTTCAACACAAAAATACCAGTGTCTATCAAGCAAATGGGAATCTGAGGAGGACAAGTGCCACCCCAAATGACTCCTTTGATAGTGTCCCAAATGCCCTACCAAAAATCCCCTTCCCAAATGGTGGCCTCGTTCCCCCTGTTCCGCGGGAACTCCAAATTCAAACCAGGTGGCCTAGTTCCACTCAACATCATGACTTCCACCCCCAAAAGGCACCTCAAAACAAACAAAACCAACATAAGGTCTGAACCCCACCCCCATATGGGGGAATCAGGATCTTAAGTGCACACTGGAGAATTCACCCAACCAAAGGCCTGATGTTTGACACTTTCCACATCCATTTCCTTCTCCTCAACTCAGTTCAAGTGTGGGAGCTGTGTCTACTTTGGGGAGACGGAGGCGGGACTTCACCGGAGCTGCACAGGCTCCAGCAGCTGCTCCTGTTGTCCCTTGTTCTCTCACCTCGGAAAGAAGTTGCTCCTGCCCATGAAGACCCACAGCTTTGACTCGGGGCTGCTGTCTGCCTCTTCCAACCATTGTTGTGTACCATTCCACCAGAGGGCAGCTGGCCCACTCAGGGGTGCCAAAATCTGTTGACAAAAGCTTGGCACTTGTTCCCTGAAGCCACATCAGAAAAACAAGGACAAGTGGTTTGAGGAGAAGAAAAGAGAAGTTCATTAATTTGTTGGCAAATGAAGAGGCTGAAAGACTCCTATCTCGAAAATTCCAGGGTCCGGGGCAGCCCATGTGGCTCAGTGGGTAAGGCGACAGTCCCATATACCAAGGGTGGCAGGTTCAAACCTGACCCTGCCAAAAACTGCAACGACAACAAAAAAATAGCCAGGCGTTGTGGCGGGCTCCTGTAGTCCCAGCTACTCAGGAGGCTGAGGCAAGAGAATTGCTTAAGCCCAGGAGTTGGAGGTTGCTGTGAGCTGTGTGATGCCACAGCACTCTACCCAGGGTGATAAAGTGAGACTCTGTCTTTACAAAAAAAAATACCAGAGTCCCCTGAGTCTGTTTTTTCTACACAAGAGCCACCCTTCCCATAATGTTCCTTTTAAAACCCACCCTTCCTCCTCCAAGAAACACACAGAAAACCCCCCAAATCCCTAAGCTTGTCACCATTCATTCATTCATTCATAATTCAGTGCAGAAGTCATTAAGTGAGACTTTTGATAATGATTCTCTTAAGACACAGAGCTGGCTTACAGTCACTTCCATTCACAAATACCCACAGGTCAGGCACTGCACGGAGGTGAAGGTGCTGCCCAGCATGCTCCCAGCTTCACAGTGGCTATCAGGAGACCAAGTGATCCGAAGGCTTTGTTGGAAAGTCCTTTTTCTATCTGCCCTTTGGCTGCTAGTTTCCCCCATTTCCCCCATTGTCTGTCAGGGTTTCCTGAATACCTGAAGACACTTTTAAAACTTGTAGCTACAGTCATGTCTTCTATAGAACTATATAAATCACCATATTTTGTTGATACATAGACTTTTTTCCTTTCAGATTTTAACACTTTACATATCAGTATGGTCTCACAATTCCTATCACACTAAGTGTTGACATTTCTACCCACAACCATCAAAACTTGCAGAGCTGATATCAACTGTTTGGAAGAAAATCCTGAAGATAAGAGTGGAGAACTTCCTTAAGAAATGCTGCATCACCAGTGCAAAGCATACTATTTTTTTGTAAAACGCACATTTATTATTCTGAGTTAAATGATAATTCAGACTGTAAAGGTAAAGAAGTTTAGAAGGTCTAGGAGAAACTTGACCACTTTATTTCATTTATATTTTCCTATTTCTATATGCACAAGAAATAACATGACTAAATTCTGTCAAATATATGGATGGAGTTGATAGCATACCACTCTAAAATATGGCACATTGGCATTTGAGAAAAAGCAAAAGCTTCTCCCCTGAAGCAAGGCATAAAACCTAGTGTTGACTGGAAAAAGCAATTAGTAGTATCAAAGGCACCATGGGAGGAGATGGGAGGAATTTCTCAAATCCATCTCCCTGAAAATTTGGAAGAAAGGGTTTTGAAAGACAGTTTGGCAGACAAAAGACTAGGCAATTGGGTCTGCTAATTATCTGGGTTTGGGGTGGAACCATAGGGGGTTAGAAATTGCCTTCTTGGCTCAGCGCCTGTGGCTCAACGGGCTAAGGCACCAGCCACATAACCTGAGCTGGCGGGTTCAAATCCAGCCCTGGCCAGTCAAACAACAACGACGGCTGCAACCAAAAAATGGCCGGGCGTTGTGGCGGGTGCCTGTAGTTCCAGCTACTTGGGAGACAGAGGCAGAAGACTCGCTGGAGCCCCAGGAATTGGAGGTTGCTGTGAGCTATAATGACATGACACTCTACCCAGGGTGACAGCTTTAGGCTCTGTCTCAAAAAAAAAAAAAAAGAAAAAGAAATTGCCTTCTTTGCAGTTAGTTCTTGGGTAGGGGACACAATAGTAGTTGAGTCTATTCCTGGGTATGGGCTAGTGGTCTGCATGGGTCAGTCATTCCACCAGAATGCAGGGCTTGGAAGATGTCTCAGAAACTAGCCTTAGGTTTCACAAGGGTGATATTATCTATGAAGAAAGTTAAGAATCTTTATCACCTTCAGCTGTGTGACTCCTGAGTTGCAATTATAGGAAAAGCAAACAGTGTTGGTTATTAGCATTATTTTTAGCTATGCTTGTGCCTTTACAGAGTTTTAGGCCCTTATCACAGTTCTCACCTTGCACCTCTGGATTAATTTGTAAAGGGTGGTTTCAGACCTACCAAAGAAGAAAATAATTATCTCTAGTCTCTTCCCTGAGTTTTCATTGACTGAACCCGTATTACAGGACGGAAGACTAAAGTCCCTCAACAAAGCTTTTCCAACTTTTGTCACAAACCATTGTCCATTCCGTGGGCCCAATAGACTTTGCCCCCGATCATTGTGTTTTCTTTTATCCCATTGAATTTCCCTAAAAATCATTTACTACTCCATAAATCCTCCACATCTCCCCATCTCCCTTTCCTCTAAGAAGGAGGGTGTAGGCTTCTGCACCCTATTGGGAGTTAGTTTTCAATCTGAAGGCTCCCATATACATATACGTGCTAAATTCATCCTTACGCTTTTTCTCTAATTAATTTGCCTGTCACAAGTTTGTTTTTTGGCACCTTCAGAGGACCAAGGGAAACCCCTTGGACGCTATGCTAGGAAGGATTTTCTGACTTCCCCTGAAACAGGTGATAAGAAGTGCCTGGAGGAACATACATGGAGGAAAGGAACGTCCTTATCTCTGAAGACAGAGGGACATGGTATTACTGAAAGTTTGGTAATTATCCCTGAGGCCACATCACTGAGAACCAAGGACAAGTGTTTGAGGAAAAGGAAAAAGAAGTTTATTAATTTGCCAACAAATGAGGAAGGCAGTCGACTAGTCTCTAAAAAGACCACTATTCTCTTTAAGCAGGAATATAGGAAGTTTTATTTATTTATTTATTTATTTTGAGTCTTTGTTGCCCTCTGTAGAGTGCCATGGCATCATAGCTCATAGCAACCTCCAACTCTTGGGTTCAAGGGATTTTCTTGCCTCAGCCTACAGGCACCTAACACAATGCCCATCTATTTTTTTTTTTTAGAGAACAGGTTTCGCTGGGTTTCACTGATCTTGAACCCGTGAGCTCAGGCAATCCACCTATCTTGGCCTCCCAGAATGCTGGGATTACAGGCATGAGCCACTGCACCCAGCCTCATATAGGAAGTTTTAAAAGGAGGTTTTCAGAGTTTGAGATCAGGTCCATCTTATGGACCCAATCCATGTATGTGGGTCATTAAAACAGTTTTGACATACAAAAAAGCCAAGACATGTAAAATGTGTCCAGACAGAAAGAAATGAAGCTCTCCCAGCAACACTGGGAAGCTGAGCAAGTTGAAACTTGCACTGGTGACTCAGAAAGGATGCTGTAGACTGTTTCTGGGAAGCGAAAAATGGACCATAACATGGTCCATCTCAAAACTTTGGTAGTGACCCACCCCTATTGCATGTCATGGTTTCAGACTACTGTTATTTTTTTTGAGACAGAGCCTCAAGCTGTCACCCTGGATAGAGTGCCGTGGCATCACAGCTCACAGCAACCTCCAATTCCTGGGGTCAGGTGAGTCTCCTGCCTCCGCCTCCCAAGTAGCTGGGACTGCAGGCGCCCACCACAACGCCCGGCCATTTTTTGGTTGCAGCCGTCATTGTTGTTTGGGAGGCCCGGGCTGGATTTGAACCTGCCCAGCTCAGGTGCACGTGGCTGGCGCCTTAGCCCGTTGAGTCACAGGTGCCGAGCCAAACTACTGTTATTTAACAATAATTGGTGATTTGGGTTGGCCTTATTTCCAGTGACGATGATCCCGTGACCCTTGTCAAGACAATTCTGTTCAGCCATCTCCTTTGTTTTAAGATACTAGAAAACAAACAGCAAAGAACATTATGCCTTTTTGATAACTGGCCTTGGGAAGAAATGCCGGTTTTAATTCCCAAAAAAGTGTGGGAGTTTTAAATGGACAACTCCTATAACATTTTATAGTCCTTTTTCAGACCTTTACCTCTATTACAATAAAGAACAATCTGAACAAATAGACCTTGCTAAATTTCCCCCAATTTATTACCATTAAATCATAACCCCATTGTCCAATCCTATTTCTCTGTGACTACCCACTTCTTCATCAAATCTGGCATGAAAATACACAAGTTCAACCATTTCTTTAGGTCGTCGTTTCCTTACAAAGGCTTCTATGTCACGTAAAACTTACATTAAATAAATGTGTATACTTTTCTCTTGCTAATAGGATGGGTGAGGAAAAGATATTTCTCCTTCCTGACAATATCTATAAGCTTTTAAGAAAATAAAATTCTAAGGGATAAGAAAACACAATGTCACTGGCATTTTTTTCTTTACTAGTTCATAAATAAGGGTGCATCTTACAATTGATAATGTCTTCAGTGTTTAAAAGGGTGTTTTCAAACTGTTTCTGTTTAGAGCATCGAGCTAGCTGGCTTTTTTTAACCTTGTAAGACCCATATTCGTAAGATTTTAGGCAGTAAGAAGAACTGCCTTATTGGAGTTGATTTCCCTTCCATCTCTGCTTCAAACTGGCTTGCTCCTGCCTGAGCTCTTCACTTTCATAAGACTGTGTTAACAGCAGCAAGCAGCAGCAGACATCACCAACACTAAATCTTTTCTGCTCTTTCTCTTTGGCTGGCACGGTCTGCCTTCCGAATTAACACAGACGATAGTTTTATTAAATATTTTGCACAGTAAAACCATGATCATAGCATTCCAGCTTATAACGTCTGCCTTTTTTCTGCTTGCATCCAATTGTTTCCATTGAACTTGTAGGTAAGTTTAAATTTTTCCCTCAAAGTTTTGATAATTTGAGTCTATAACACAAATGGATAATAGGCAGATTGAACAGGAAAAAAAAGGCTCACGAATTTTATTATGTGCACACATGTTCACAGGAGTCATACAAAATATATTTTTTAAAAACTCAAAGAAATGGCCAGGTAGTGGATGCTTTTTTTATCATCTTGAGGTTATAGAAAAAATGAGGGCTTACAACGTGGCCAAAAGAGGTTATGGTAGCAAATCAGGTGATGGGGGCAAGACAGATTACCGGAGGGAGAGAACAGGTCTAGTAAATGGTCTTGTTATGCAGATAAAGCCTCACAGGTAGCAGCCCTCAGAAAAAATACACTCCTTCAGAATTTTGTTTTATTTTATTTTATTTTTCTGAGACAGAGTCTCACTTTGGCACCCTTGGTAGAGCTCACCGCAACCTCAGACTCCTGATGCGATGCTCTTGCCTCAGCCTCCTGAGTAGCTGAGATCACAGGCACCCACCACAACAGTCAGCTATTTTTTTAGAGGTGGGGTCTCATTCTAGCTCATGCTGGTCTTGAACTCATGAACTCAGGTGATTGGATCTGCCTGCCTCGCCCTCCCAGAGACCCCCACCAAGCCTCCTTCCGAATTTTAAAGGTGCCAGACACTCAGTTAATCTTCCCCAGACCCTGACAAGGGGGATTATCAGAGAAAGGCTGCTCATATCTGTTACTTACTTCACTTTACTTCTTCTATTGCTCCAAATCTCTCCCACGAAAGAACACTTTATAGCTATTTTTGTGTGTATCCAGCCCCTCTGAATACCCATCTTGAAATAGGTCAAAAAAGAATATTTGGACATGAACTATTTTTAGTTTCCTTCAAGCTAATGCACAATGGCCATGCTAAAGGATAACAAAGGAAAGGAGGAGGAGTGGTCTTTATTCCGGGTAGGATGTGTGCCCAGCTAACATTTTTACTTTTATGGCAAAAGGAGAGACAGGATATTAGAAGACAACTCACTGTCCCGGATGCAAATGATAACTGGAGTTGTTGCGATCCCCTGGGGAGAGGAGGACAGCAGAGAGTATGTCTAAAAGCAATAATATTTAAGGGAAGAACGTGGGTAGAAGCTAAAGAAGAGTGCTTTCCAAAATGAGTGGCATTCAATACTGTCAACTATTCTCCAGCAGACAAGTAAGATGAGGACTCAGAAATATACTTTACATTTCATAAAGATAAGGACGCTGGTAGCTTTGGAATAAGTGATTTCATGAGAGTAGTGATGAAGTTGAGATGACCATAAATATTAATAAATACAGTTGCTGGGGAGGACCATGGAGTTGAATAGGTTTATGTAGGTATTTTAACAATGGGAAAATCTTAAGTGAGACCACATGCCAGAGGTGAGGGACCAATGAAGAGTGCCGGATACGGCAATGTCTGTAGCTCAGTCAGCAGCAGGGCGCTGACTGCATACACCGGGGCTGGCAGGTTCGAACCCAGCCCGGGCAAGCTAAATAAACAACAATGACAACGGCAACAACAACAACAAAAATAGCCAGGCGTTGTGGCAGGCGCCTGTAGGCCCAGCTACTTGGGAGACTGAGGCAAGAGAATTGCTTAAGCCCAACAGTTTGAAGTTGCCGTGAGCTGTAACGCCACAGCACTCTACCGAGGGCGACACAATGAGACTCTGTCTCAAAAAAAAAAAAAAAAAAAAAAAGGAAGAGTGCTGGATAGGAAAAGGTGTCTGAATAAGGTCCTGGAGGGCTGGGAGTGTGGCCATGAATTGGAGCAGGGACCCCTCTGATAGAGGTGCATTCTCATGGTGTTTAAGAAATGTGTGGAATCTGGCTTGGTGCCTGTGGCTCAGTGGGCTAAGGCGCCAGCCACCTACACCTGAGCTGGCGGGTTCGAATCCAGCCTGGGCCGCCAAACAACAATGATGGCTGCAACCAAAAAATGGCCAGGCGTTGTGGTGGGCGCCTGTAGTCCCAGCTACTTGGGAGGCAGAGGCAGGAGACTCGCTCCAGCCCAGGAATTGGAGGTTGCTGTGAGCTGTGATGCCACAGCACTCTGTCCAGGGTGACAGCTTGAGGCTTTGTCTCAAAAAAAAAAAAAAAAGAAATGTGTGGAATCTGAGGTGGGCAGACTTGGGTTGAAATTAAGGCTTTGCCACTTTCTAACAGTGAATAATCTTTTTTTTTTTTGGCCGGGGCTGGGTTTGAACCCGCCACCTCCAGCATATGGGGCCGGCGCCCTACTCCTTTGCGCCACAGGCGCTGCCCCCAACAGTGTATAATCTTGGCTAACTCACTCACATTCTCCAATGATTATGGTCACTTCTCTTATTAAGCAAACGCTTTTACAGTTGCAATCTCCGACCCTGGGGCTGTGCACCAGTACCAGTCTATGAACAGTTAGGAACCAGACCGCACAGCAGCGAGTGGTGGGTAAGGGAGTGAAGCTTCATCTGTATTTACAGACACTTCCCATTGCTTGCATCACCCCCGAGCTCTGCCTCTGTATTGGCTTTAGATTAAATTGCGCATGTGAAGGATCTAGGTTGCATACTCCTTATAGGAATCTAATGCCCCTCCCTGGTCCATGGAAAAATTAACTTCCATGAAACCGGTCCCTAGTGCCAAAAAGGTTGGGGACTGCTGTTTTAAGAGACAGACATTAACTAGGGAAGTGGTTATTTTTATGGGGGAAGATGCTGAGGCAATGTAGCCCAGTGGAGAGAATGTGTATATAAAAGTTAATTAGACCAGGGCCCACATCCTGGCAGAAAACTGGGAAAAACTTGAGATAATTTGTGTGTGTGTGAGAGAGAGAGAGGGAGAGACAGACAGACAGAAGCAAAAGGCAGAGTACACACTAATGCTCAGGGCAAATGTGGGAGAAACCCCCTGAGCAAACCATCTAAGGAGAGGAAATTCAGAATAATCAAGTATTTATTTTTATTTGATGATCCTTCCAGAGATGAGATGACACTGACAGATTTTACTTTGTATTCGTCAGGCCTCTTGCTGACTCAAGTACAGGAAAACTCAGTTCAAATTTCCTTAAATAAAAGAGACTAGTTTATCTCATCTCACTGAAAATTCTTCAGTTACAGTGGATCCAACTAACCAAATCCCCTTTTGGCCAAGAGGACTCTAGAAAAACCTTATAACTGAGTTCTCAGCCATGAAGGGGAGTTGGACACACCTTGTTATTCCCTCTCTCTTTTGGAATTTAGATACAACAATTTAATAGCATTAATGTTAAATCAGGCACCATAAGACTGACAAACAGGTTTTGGGGCAATAAGATGCTAAATTATTAATAGAATCTAAGTCTATGGCAAGATGAAGGTTAAATCATACCTGCAGGCCATCAATTTGCTTAATGAATCACTGTTAAGCCATATATTGTCACTTGTCTCTGTTTAACAAACTTCCTTATCTTAAATTAATTTATAATATTCTAAGCTAAGCAGGCCAAGATAGCTCATACCTGTAAACCTAGCACTCTGGGAGGCTGAGGTGGATGGATTGCTTGAGCTCAAGAGTTTGAGCCAGGCTGAGCAAGAGCAAGACCCTGCCTCTACTGAAAATAGAAAAACTAGCAGGGTGTTATGGCAGCACCTACATTTCCAGCTACTTGAGAGTCGGAAGCAAGAGGATCTCTTGAGGCCAAGTGTTTGAGGTTGCTGTAGGCTATTATGCCACAGTGCTCTACCCAGGTAAAAGAGCGAGACAGTTTCAAATATATATATACATATATATATATATATATTTTCTAAGCCTAAGTTTAGACAATGCTTTATTTTTCAACCAATTACAAGTCAAAGAAGACCCCAAAAGCAAGCACAGTGACAGCAAAAATAAATAAATGGGACCTGATTAAATTGAAAAAGTTTCTACACAGCTAAGCAATCAATAGAGCAAATAGACAACCTACAGAATGGGAGAAAATATTTGCATACTGTACTATGTATATCTGATAAAGGGCTAATGACCAGAATCTACAAAGAACTCATACAAATCAGCAATAAGACATCAAACAATCCTATTAGAAAATGGTCCAAACATATGAGCAGAAGCCTTTCAAAAGAAGATACACTAATGGCCAATAAACATGTGAACAATGTCTCTAATCCTCAGGAAAATGCCAATCAAAACCATAATGAGATATCACCTAACTCCAGTGAAAATAACTTTTATACAGAAGTCCCAAAATAACAGATGAGGAGAGAAAGAAACTTTTATACACTGTTGGTGGGACTGCAAGCTAGTACAACCTCTATGGTAAGTAGTATGGCAATACATCAAAAAACTCAAAGTAAATCTACCAGTTGATTCAGCAATCCCACTGCTGGGTATTTATCCAAAGGATAAAAAGACATTCTATAAAAGGACACTTATACCCAAATGTTATTTGTAGCACAATTCACAATTGCAAAAAGTGGAAACAACTCAAGTGCTCATCAATACATAAGTAGATTAATAAAATGTGGTATATGTATACCTTGGAGTATTACTCAGCCATAGAAAAAAATAAACTGATACCTTTTATTTGTTTATTTAGAGACCATCTCACTCTGTCACCCTGGGTAGAGTGCTGTGGCATCATAGTTCAAAGCAACCTCAAAATCCTGAGCTTAAGCAATCCTTTTGCTTCAGCCTCCCAAGTAGCTGGAACTAAAGGCATGTGCCACCACACCAGGCTAGTTTTTCTATTATTAGTAGAGGTGGGGTCTTGCTCTTGCTCTGACTGGTCTTGAACTCAAGTTCAAGCAATCCACCTACCTCAGTCTCCCAGAGTGCTAGGATTATAGGCATGAGCCACCATGCCTGACCCTTTTATAAGAACCTTATACCTTGGGGCAGAGCAAGATGGAGGACCAGAAGGATCATTCAGCTGAGCTCTCTAAGAATGACTGAGGAAAAGAGAGAACCCAGCCATACCTGGTGCAAGGACCTTACCCAGAGTCATAACTCAGGGAGTACAACGAGGAGGTGGTGAGCTTGATACAGTGTATGGTCCATAGCAGTGAAAATATGATGAATTAGGCAAGGGACTGCCACTGGCTGGGATTGGCTGGCTTCCCACAAAGGCCCAGGATGGGAGGAAGCCTTTCTGGAGTTTTCAGTTGTTGGGGGAAGCTGCGCATTGAGTGTATACAGACTTGAACAGTATACAGCAACCAGATTTGAATGCTGGTTGGAGTGGACTTGCTATAGTTTTGGTGGCTGGTGAGGCAGCCATACTGAGAAGGTATTGGTGGCCAGGGGGCTGCCATTGTAGGGAAGGTCGTGAGAAGGTCTCAGCAGGGGCCTAAAGCATGTCCATCTTAATTCTGCCTGCTGGGATCAGAACTCCACTCTTGGGATAGGCTGAGGGACTCCTGCACCCCACAGAATCTGGAATTAGAGGGCACTGTGAGACCTGTCCTTGAAGGATTCTTGTGAGCTTTAAAATCCCAACTCGACAGGGTCTGAATGCTGTGGAAACAATCAAGTGATCACTGAAAGCAACTAAATTTTGAATAAGGACCATAGAGGTTGTTGGCTGTGTCTCCGTCTCCTAAAAAATCCACAGTGCCACCTGGTGTCCCTGCGACATATTGCAACATATTGTCATCAAGATCAAGGACTTCTGTTTAAAACAAAGGAGGCAGTGAGAAGTAAAAAGGAGGACAAGGAGGTGAACAAGAAGAACGAACACATGAGAAACCAACAGAAAAATTCAGGCAACATAAAAAACTAGAACAAAGGAACTCCCCCAAGGGAACATGAGGCAGCTGCTGCAGAAGATTCCATCTAAAAAGAATTAATGGACTTGACAGAAAGAGAATTTAAAATATGGATGATTGGCGGTGCCCGTAGCTCAGTGGGTAGGGCACTGGCCACATGCACTGAGGCTGGTGGGTTCAAACCTGGCCCAGGACAGCTAAAAACAACAATGACAACTGCAACAAAAAAAAATATCTGGGCATTGTGGTGGGAGCCTGTAGTCCCAGCTACTTGGGAGGCTGAGGCAAGAGAATCACTTAAGCCCAGGAGTTTGAGGTTGCTGTGAGCTGTAATGCATGGTACTCTACCAAGGGTGACATAGTGAGACTCTTTCTAAATAAATAAATAAATAAAATATGGATGATAAAGACAATAAAAGGAATGGATGACAAAATGGAAAGACAGAACTAAAAGTCAGACAAGAGATATGTAGAATACAGAAAGGATATGGTAGAGCTTAAGGAAATGAAGGAGACAGTCAGGGAATGTAAAGATGCAGTAGAAAGTATCAAAAGTAGGTTAGACCATGAAGAAGAATGAAACTCAGAGCTGGAAGATAAAGTTTTTGAGTTAAGCCAGGTAGTTAAAGAGGCAAAAAAGAAGAGAGAGAAAGCAGAACAGGTGCTTAGAGAACTATGAGATTCCATGAAGTGTTGAAGTATATGAATAGTAGGGATTCCTGAAGGGGAAGAAGATTGTCCTGAAGGAATGGAAGCCTACTGGAGACCATCATAAAGGAAAACTTCCCAGGTTTTACTAAGACCCAAACACACTCCTTTCAGATAGATATTGAACCCCGGGTCATTTCAACTCAAACAGAGTCTCTCCAAGACACATTGTAATGAACCTGTCCAAAGTGAAGATGAAACAAAAAATTCTGCAAGCAACCAGGAATAAGTGCCAACTGACCTAGGAATAAGTGACCTGACAGTGGCAGAGCCATTAGAATGATAGCAGACTTTTTAGCTGAAACCTTCCAAGCCACAAGCGCACACGCATCTACCATCAACATCTTTTTTTTTTTTGAGCCAGAGTCTCACTTTGTCACTTTTTTTTTTTTTTTTTGTGACAGAGCCTCAAGCTGTCGCCCTGGGTAGAGTGTTGTGGCATCACAGCTCACAGCAACCTCCAATTCCTGGGCTCAAGTGAGTCTCCTGCCACCCCCTCCCAAGTAGCTGGGACTACAGGCGCCTGCCACAACGCCTGGCCATTTTTTGGTTGCAGCCGTCATTATTGTTTGGTGGGCCCAGGCTAGACTCGAACCCGCCAGCTCAGGTGTATGTGGCTGGCGCCTTAGCCTGTTGAGCCACAGGCACTGAGCCTCACTTTGTCACCCTTGGTAGAGTTTTGTGGAGTCACAGCTCATAGCAACCTCAACCTCTTGGGCTTAAGCGATTCTCTTGCCTCAGTCTCCCAAGTAGCTGGGATTACAGGAGCCTGCCACAATGCCTGGCTATTTTTTAGAGACAGGGTCTCACTCTTGCTCAGGCTGGTCTCAAACTCCTGAGCTCAAGCAATCCACCCACGTTGGCCTCCAAAGTGCTGGGATTATAGGTGTGTGCCACCATACCTGGCCACCTTCAATATTCTTAAACAAAACAATTTTCAGCCCAGAATTCTGTGTTCTGCTAAACTAAGCTTCAAAGTTGCTAGAGAAATCAAATCTTTTGCGGATATACAAGCACTGAGGAAATTCACTACAACAAGACCCACTCTACAGGAAATACTTAGACCTATTGTCAACATTGACCACACAATGGACCATCAGTAAAGTAATCACCCCAAAACTAAAGGTCATAGCGTTAGCTTCCACATAGCTTCTACAGTGGTGCAAAGGATAAAACTACACAATAGACCTTCACAAAATAAAATAAATAGAACTCCACCATGCTTATCAATTCTCTCAATAAATGTCAATGGACTGAATTCACCACTGAAGAGACACAGGCTGGCTTATTGCATAAAAAAGCACCATCCATCCATATGCTGTCTCCAGGAGACAAACCTGGTCTTGAAGGACAAATCAAGACTCAAGGTTAAGGGATGGAAAATAGGATTTTAAGCAAATGGAAATCAGAAGAAAGGAGGGGTTGCCATCTTATTTTCAGATACAAGTGGATTTAAACCAACTAAAGTTAAGAAAGACAAAGATGGACACTTTATACTAGTCAAAGGAACAATTCAACAAGAAGGCATCTTAATCTTAAATATTTATGCACCCAACTTAAATACTCCCAGATTTATGAAACAGACCTTGATGGGTCTGAGCAATATAATATCCCATAATACCATAATAGTCAGAGACTTTAACACCTCTCTGACAGAAATGGACAGATCCTCTAAAGAGAAATGAAAAGATGCAAAGGAGTTAAATATGACCTTAGAACAAATGGGATTAACAGACATATACAGAACACACAATCCCAAAGCTAGGAAATATACATTTCTCTCGTCAACCCATGGTATGTACTCCAAAATTGACCACATCCTATGATACAAATCAAACCTCAGCAAAATTGAAAGAATAGAAATTATACCTATATCTTCTCAGACCACAAGGCAATAAAGGTAGAACTCAACTCCAACAAAAACATTCATCCCCACACAAAGACATGGAAATTAAACAACCTTATGCTGAATGATAGTTTGGTTCAGGAAGAGATAAAAGAGGAAATCATTAAATTTCTCAAACATAACAATAATGAAGACATAAGTTACCAAAACCTACAGGACATAGTAAAAGCAGTCTTAAGAGGGAAATTTATTGCATTAGATGCCTACATTAGAAAAACAGAAAAAGAGTGCATCAACAAACTCATGAATCAGCTTGGCACCTGTACCACAGTGGGTATGGTGCCAGCAACATACACTGAGACTGGCAGGTTTAAAATCAGCCGGGAGCCAGCTAAACAACAATGATAACTGCAACAAAAAATAGCCAGGCATTGTGGCAGGAACTGGTAGTCCCAGCTATTTGGGAGGCTGGGGCAAGAGAATCGCTTAAGCCCAAGAGTTTGAGATTGCTATGAGCTGTGACATGACAGCACTCTACTGAGGATGACATAGTGAGACTCTGTCTCAAAAAGAAAAAAAAAAGAAAAAAAAGAATCATCTCATGGAATTGAAAACAGAAGAACAATCTAATCCCACATCCAGCAGAAGAAATGAAATAACCAAAATTAAATCAGAGATGAAGGAAATTGAAAACAAAAGAATCATTCAGAAAATTAACAAAACAAAAAGTTAGTTTTTCAAAAAAATAAATAAAACTCATAAACCTTTGGCCAGATTAACTAGAAACAGAAAAGTAAAATCTCTAATCACCTCAATCAGAAACAATAAAGGGGAAATAATGACAGATGCCACAGAGATACAAGAGATCATTTCTGAGTACTACAAGAAACTCAATGCCCAGAATGGAGCAATTTGACAAAGTGGAGGAAATGGATCAATACCTGGAATCATATCACTCCCTAGACTTAATGAAGAAGAAATAGATCTCTTGAACACATCAATTTCAAGAACGGAGATCAAGGAAACAATAAAAAAATCTCCCAACAAAAAAGTCCTGGTCCAGATGGTTTCACCCCAAAATTCTATCAAACCTTCAAAAGAAAAGCTTATACCAATACTTCAGAAATCATTCCAAAAAATTGAGAAGGAAGGAATCTTCCCCAACACATTCTATGAAGCTAATATCACCCTGATACCAAACCCAGGAAAAGACCCAACTAAAAAGGAAAATTTCAGACCAATTTCACTAATGAATATAGATGCAAAAATTCTCAATAAAATCCTAGCCAAGGCTGGGAACTGTGGCTTACACCTGTAATACTAGCACTCTGGAAGGCCGAGGCAGGTGGATTGCCTGAGACCAGCCTGAGCAAGAGCAAGCCCCCATCTTTAAAAATAGCCAGGCATTGTGGAGGGTGCCTGTAGTTCCAGCTACTTGGGCAGCTGAGGCAAGAGAATCACTTGGACCCAAGAGTTTGAGGTTGCTGTGAGCTATGACTCCATGGCACTCTACCAAGGGTAACAAAGTGAGACTCTGTCTCAAAAGAAAAGATAAGAAAAGAAAAGAAATCTAGGCAATAGATTACAGCCACACATTGAAAAAATCATTTATCATGATCCAGTAGGTTTCATCCCAAGAATTCAAGGCTGGTTTAACACATGCAAGTCCATAAACATAATTCATCATATCAACAGAAGCAAAAACTAAGACAGTATGATCCTCTCAATAGGTGCAGAAAAAGCATTTGATAAAATTCAGCATCCTTTTCTAATTAGAACTTTGATGAAAATAGAGATAGGTAACACATTTCTTAAACTGATAGAAGCCATCTATGACAAACCCATAACTAATATCTTACTGAATGGAGTAAAACTGAAAGCTTTCCCACTTAGAACTGGAACCAGACAAAGCTGTCCTGTATCACTAGTACTATTCAACATAGTGCTGAAAGTTCTAGCTAATACAATCAGGCAAGAGAAGGATATAAAGGGCATCCAAATGGGAGCAGAGGAGGTCAAACTCTGCTTTGCCAATGATATGATCTTATATTTAGAGAACCCCAAAGACTCAACCCCAAGACTCCTGGAAGTTATCAAAAAATACAGTAACATCTCAGGATATAAAAACAATGTCCACAAACAGAAGCCTTTGTATATGCCAATAATAACCAAGAGGAGAAGCTAATCAAGGACATAATTCCATTCACAGTAGCTTCAAAGAAAATGAAATACCTAGGAATATACCTAACAAAAGAGGTGAATGACCTCTATAAAGAAAATTATGAAACACTAAGAAAAGAATAGCAGAAGATACTAACAAATAGAAGAATATACCATGCTCATGGCTGGAAAGACTCAAAATTGTTATATGGCTATACTTCCCAAAGCAATCTACAGATTCAATGCAATCTCCATTAAAATACCAACATCATACTTTCAAGATTTGGAAAAATAATTCTTTGTTGTGTATGGAACCAGAAAAAAAACCCATATAGCCAAGGCAATTCTTAGCAATTAAAACAAAACCAGGGGCATCAGTATACCTGACTTTAGGCTGTGCTACAGGCCATAGTGATCAAAACAGCACGCTGTTGGCACAAAAATAGAGACACTGACATCTGGAACCTAATAGAAAACCATGAAATGAAACTAACATCTTACAGCCACCTAATCTTTGATAAACCAAACAAGAACATACACTGGGGGAAAGAATCCCTTTTCAACAAATGGTGTTGGGAGAACTGAATAATCACATGTAAAAGACTGAAACTGGAGGGCGGTGCCTGTGGTTCAATGAGTAGGGCGCCAGTCCCATATACCAAGGGTGGTGGGTTTGAACCTGGCCCTGGCCAAACAGCAACAAAGAAAATAGCTGGGTGTTGTGGCAGGCGCCTGTGGTCCTAGCTACTCAGGAGGCTAAGGCAAGAGAATCACCTAAGCCCAAGAGCTGGAGGTTGCTGTGAGCTGTGACACTATGGCACTCTATGGAGGGTGACAAAGTAAGACTTTGTCTCTAAAAAAAAACAACAAAGACTGAAACTGGACCCACATCTTTCTCTACTCACTAAAATTGATTCAAGATGGATAAAAAATCTAAATCTAAGGCATGAAACAATAAAAATCCTGAAAGAAACTGGGAAAAACCCTTGAAGTTGTCAGACTGGGGAAAGACTTTATGAAGAAGACTTCAGTGGCAATTGCAAAACAAAAACAAACAAATGGGATTTAATTAAATTGAATAGCTTCTGTATAGCTAAGGAGACAACAACCAAAACAAATAGACAGCCATCAGAATGGGAAAGATATTTGCAAATTATGAATTGGACAAAAGCTTGGTAAGTAGGATCTACAGAGAACTCAAATTAATCAATATTTAAAAAGTCAACAATCCCTTATATCAATGTGCAAGGGAGATAAAAAGAAGCTTCTCTAAAGAAGATAGATGAATCGCTAACAATCATATGAAAAAATGCTTATCATCCCTAATTATCAGAGAAATGCAAATCAAAACTACCCTGACATATCACCTAACCCCAGTGACAATGGCCCACATCACAAAATCTCAAAGTTGCTGATGCTGATGTGGATGTGGAGAGAAAGGAACACTTTTACACTGTTGGTGGGACTGCAAATTAATACAACCTTTTTGGAAGGAGGTATGGAGAATCCTCAAAGAACTCAAACTAGACTTCCCATTGATTCTGCAATACCATTACTGGGCATCTACCCAGAAGAAAAAAAAATCATTTTATCATAAGGATATTTGCACTAGACTGTTTATTGCAGCTCAATTTATAATTGCCAAACTATGGAAACAAACAACCTAAATGCCCACCAATCCAGGAATGGATTAACAAGCTAAAGTATATGTATACCATGGAATACTATTCAGCCACAAAAAAGATGGAGACTTTGGGCAGCGCCTGTGGCTCAGTGGGTGGGGTGCCAGCCCCATGTACCGAGGATGGCGAGTTTGAACCCAGCCCTGGCCAAATTGCAACAACAACAAAATAAATAAAAAATTAAAAGAAAAAATGGAGAGGCTCAGTACCTGTGGCTCAATGGGCTAAGGCGCCAGCCATGTACACCTGAGGTGGCGGGTTCGAATCCAGCCTGGGCCGCCAAACAACAATGACGGCTGCAACCAAATAAATGGCCGGGCATTGTGGCGGGCACCTGTAGTCCCAGCTACTTGGGAGGCAGAGGCAGGAGACTCACTTGAACCCAGGAATTCGAGGTTGCTGTGAGCTGTAATGCCACAGCACTCTATCCAGGGTGACAGCTTGAGGCTCTTTCTCAAAAAAAAAAAAAAAAAAAAATGGAGAATTTACATCTTTTGTATTAACCTGGATGGAGTTGAAACACATTCTTCTTAGTAAAGCAGGGCAAGAATGGAGAGGCAAGAATCCTATGTACTCACTTCTGATATGAGGACAACTGTTGACCTAGTACGTGGTGGGGGGTGAGGGAATGGGGGAGTGGAGACAGGGAAGGAGGAAGGGGGGTTCACACTGTGTAACACACACTCTTAGAGGTGGAACACAATTATGAGAGGGACTTTACCTAAAAAATGCAATCAGTGTAACCTGGTTCTCTGAACCCTCAATGAATCCTCAACAATAAAAAATAAAAATAAAAAAATTTTAAAAATCATGCCATGAAAAAAAAGAAAAGAACCTTATACCTTTTATAAGAACCTGATTGGAGTTGGAGGCCATCCTTCTCAGGAATGTAAAAACAAACATCACATGTGCTCACTTTTAAGTTGGAAGTAAATGATCAACATGCTTGTGTACACAGGAGTAGAATTCAATGGAAATCAAGCAGGGAGCGGGGAGGAGAGGATGGGTAGACTCACCCTTAACAGGTACAATGCACACTATCTGGGGGATGGACACAATATAACTTTGACTCACATTGTACAAAAGTAACACACGTAAGCAAAATATTTGTACCCCCCTAACATTCTAAAATAAAAAAAAAGTATAGTATAATTAAAGGGGCAGCTTGTAAAACATTTTATCCTTTTGGAGGCCATCACCTCTATTAATATTTTCTGTCCTTTTCATTTTGTTACTGATTTAGAGAAGTCATTATAACCAGATCAACCTATCAGTGCTTCCGTGGGTCAGTTATCAGAACTGGTACAGTGTTTCCTATTCTGTTATGATGCTATTCATTATCACGGGATTTTACTTCTCATGGGGCAGGAATCTAAAAGGGATGGCCCACAAAAGTATCCTAAGACAAATGTCATCTATCTTGTTAAGGCAGTGAAAACCAAAAACTCTTTTATTCAGATAAAACATAGACTTAGATGCACCTTAGTTGCTCTTTATTCACACAGTTGAGGATGCAGGGGTTTAGAAGTTGTGAGGAGGCCACTTATATTCTCCTAGGTTATAATCCTAGTAATTCTGTATACCGTGGGGATCATGGTGAAACCCACCCTTACAATTACGGCAGATGAATAAGAGAAAGGTTTATTTTTAAATATTATGCACATGGGGGGAACCACAAGAAGGATTACCCAATGTGTCAGTGAGACTTTTGTAGATGCCTTTTAAAAGAGAGGGGGGGAGAATGTGGACAGCATAGGTACAGTAAGTGGTTGCTGGGGGGGATTCATAGATGGAGGGAAACAGATTGACTTGTAAATTAACCTGAGAGGCAAGTATTGTGTTTCAAATGATTTGGGGCCAGGTCTGACAGCATTTAGAAAAGGAAGTCAGCATCCTTTTTTGATTCCCCATCAGGTTAGTCAGGTTTTTGCAGATATAGGAAAGGCCTCTTCCAATGCTTTCTGATCTAGAATGGCCTCAAAATATTCTTTATACCAAGGAGTCATATTTTGTGGTGAAATTTCCTTAGGTGCTTTAGTACCATTTTATAGAAAAGGCAATTAAGACAACAGGTATTTTTTTTTCTTTTTTTTGTTGAGTCTCACTATGTCACTCTGGGGTGCTGTGCCATCAGAGCTCACAGCAACCTCAAACTCTTGGGACTACAGGTGCCTGCCACAATGCCCAGCTAGTTTTTTGTTGCAGTTGTTACTGTTGTTTTAGCAGGCCTGGGCTGGGTTCAAATCCACCAGCCTCGTTGTATGTGACTGGTGCCCTACCTACTGAGATAGCCATACCCAAGACAACAGGTATTTAAACTTGCCCAGGCCACACTGTGGAAAGCGGCACAGCAGGCATTTGAACGAACTGACTCCAGAGCCCCTTGGCACCAGAAGTGGAATCCTGGAGCAGGACTGTAGCGTCTGGGTCTCGTCAGACCCACGTTTTACAAGATTCTCAGATGATTCTTAGCATGTTAAATTTCAGGAAGAATGACTCTCAAACAACCAACGGCTTCCTCACTTAGATAAGAACCCCAGAACCGGGGTTCTATCAGCACTTTGAGGACACTTGCCATCACAGTCCTCCAGTCTTCCTGGGGAAAATTTTCTTTCGTGCCTTCAACAGGCCTTTCAGCCTATGCTTTATGCGGACACATGGGAAGCAGAAAGGAGTTCTCAGACTCATTTGTTCACTGACAACTGGTCTACCATACACGGTGTGACTGAAGTGCCGATGAGCTCTGTGTGTGTTTCTTCCGCACAACACTGAAGGTAATAAGCAACACAACTGCAGCCTGCCTTCCCACAAAAGGAAACCAAAGAGTCAATAGTGTGTAAACTATTGAGAAAGGGTTCAAATAAAAAAAAAATCTGCTCTGGGCAGATGCAGCTGCTCACACCTATAATCCTAGCATTTAGGAAGGCCAAGGCAGGTGTATTGCTTGAGCTCAGGAGTTTGAGACCAATCTGAGCCAGACTGACACTCCGTCCCTACTAATAACAGAAAACTTAGCTGGGAGTCATGGTGGGCGCCTGTCCCAGCTGAGGGAACTTGGGAATCTGAGGCATGAGGATTGCTTCAACCTAAAAGTTTGAGGTTGCTGAGAGCTATGATGACACCGTAGCACTCTACCCAGAGTGACAGAAGGAGACTCTAGCTTAAAAAAATAAAGAAAGAATCTGCTTTTTCCACACGCTTCCATTTCAGGAAATAAAAATCAGCACATAGTGATTTCAGGATGACTACTTGATTACCTTAACACACTGACTCTCTGTACATGCCCTGACCTCAACCCAAACTTGCATTACGGTCATTGTAGTAAGAGCTGAGACCGAGTTTAACATAGAAATAAGATCAATACTGTCATCATTTAAGATGACCAGTGTTCATAAGCACTTTCTGTTAGGTTCACAGTATTTCTTGAGGTAGGGGAGGGTTCTTAGACTTGCAGATTATAGCTATCAACACCCACTTGAAAGTCACAGTTTTCTAGACAAAAGGTTCCAGTGGCAATAAAAATAAGCCGTGCCTCCCCAGCTGTGAAACAAAGAAGTAGCTTCCTTCCTATTTTAGCATTTTATGATTCTACATAATCAGTAAGGATAAAAATAGCAGAAATTTATAGCTCAGTGCCTGTAGCTCAGCGGCTAGGGCAGCAGTCACATACATCGGAGATGGTGCGTTCAAATCAGCCTGAGCCTGCCAAACAACGACAACCCCAACCAAAAAATAGCCAGGTGTTGTGGCCGGTGCCTGCAGTTACTTGGGAGGCTGAGGCAAGAGACTCGCTTAAACCCAAGAGTTGGAGGTTGCTGTGAGCTGTGATGCCACAGCACTCTACCGAGGGCGACATACTGAGATTCTGTCTCAACCAAAAAACAGAAATAGTGGAAATTTAATGAGCCCTTCCAGATCATTTCATTTATTCCTTATAATGAAATCATCACATTTTACAGATGAACAAAGTGGAGTATACAGATATCAGAAACTCTCTGTCACCCTTGGTAGAGGGCTGTGGCATCGTAGCAACCTCAAACTCTTAGGTGTAAGTTATTCTCTTGCCTCAGCCTCCCAAGTCGCTGGGATTACAGGCACCGACCACAACGCCCAGCTATTTTTAGAGATGGGCTCTTACTCTGGCTCAGGCTCAAACCTGTGAGCTCAGTCAGTCCACCCCCCTCAGCCTCCCAAGTGCTGGGATTATAGGTGTGAGCCACCATGCCTGGACCCAAAGGTTATATTCTAAGAGTTGGAGCAAATTCATACCCGCAGCCTGACTGCAGAGCCACACTCACGCACTGCCCCACTGCCTCACCCCTTAGGGCAAATGCACCTGCAGCTTCTCAGCTTCTGTTCCCAGTACAGTGGAAGTACCAGAAACAGGAACAGAACATTTGCTTCTGATAGGCCATTCAGGGACTCTAAAGCTGCTCTCAGCCCTGGCTGCACTTTAGAGACCACTGTGGAGCTTTAAACGGCACTGATGCCTGCGTCTCCCACTCAGAAGTCCTGATGGAGTAGTCAGTGTGGCAGATAGTCTGGGCCTCAGGATTTAAAAGTTTCTGAGTTGAATCAAATGTGTAGCCCAGGTTGAGAATGACTACTACAATTTTTCTTGCAATCAGGCATTCCTAGGGACAAGTTTTGCTCACAGATTAGGTACTGACCTTATGCCAAACATGGATACCTTAATTCTAGGGATTTATTATTTACTTATTTATAGACAGAGTCTCACTCTGGTCCCCAGGCTAGAGTTCAGTAGCATTAGCATAACTCACAGCAACTTCAAACTCCTGGGTTCAAGAGATCTTCCTACCTCAGCCTCCTGAGTAGCTGGGACTACAGGTGCCTGGCTCATTTTTCTATTTTTAGTACAGATGGGGTCTCACTCTTGCTCTAACTCCTGAGCTCAAGTGATCCTCTTGCCTTGGCCTCCCAGAGTATTAGTATTACAGGCATGAGCCACCATTCTGGGAAATTCATGCTTCAAATTCTGCCATCTAGAAAAAGTGAATTCACTTACGCTAGCCAATACTAATTACAATTTTAGATTATAAAAGGTGAGAGCCAGCGTCATATTTAAATGTGTATCTCCAGAGCCTAATTTAACACCCCTAGATATTTACTTCCACCTGGAAAACGATGAAATCACATCTCAAAATGACGGGATCTTAACAAAACACTATCTTAAATCTATCTCAAAGTGACAGGACCTTAATAGAACACTGACTTAAATCTATCTACTGGTTATTAGTGAACTGAAAACTGCTAGGCTTTGAGATGACAAAAGCAGCACACTCTGACCTTGTAATTTCTTGATATTTTTGGCTGATGTCCCAGAAGGACAATAAAGAGAAATTGTATCTGACCTCCCCTCACATGGGTCTGTTTCCATGATCCTGGCCTAGCAGCATAACCAAGAGATGACTTGAGGGCAAGGGCAAAGAGAAGATTGAGGCACTTAAGCTTTGCAGACTGCTACAAAAATTGCCCTTGACTCCCTCACTCCAGTGTAATCACCAATCATTACCTAGTTAGTTTTGCCCTTTGTCGCACCTGGTCGACTCTGGCACAGAGCTGGGCCATTTCCTCACTCAGGTTTGTGTTTTACAGTTCACTTGTCCTGAGAGAATTTGGCCATGAACCCCCTTACAAATTCCTGCTATATGAGGCCTGCTGCCGACACCATCGTAGGCCTGGCCTCCCCCTCCAGTCCAAAGCTCTCCCACATTCTAATAAGCTGGATGAGACACTTTGGGAGCTGGCAGAACTAGTTTTTAAGGTACCAAAAGAAAGGACTTGCTTACTGACAATAATGAACTATGGGAAGATGCCCAGTAGCTTTGCAACTGTTCCTCTTTCAAAGCCTTTCTGAAGTTCATTTTCTTCACCTCCTTGAAACTCACCTTTTCTTCAAGTGATGGACACTGACCTGTCCTTTGGTTTTGAGGATCTCCCTTTAATCATTGACTTTATGCTCCCCAACTTGATCTGGTCTACACTTGCTTTCTCAGCCCCGAGGATGTACTTATGTGGTACCCAACCACCCATACAGCATCTCACTCTTTCCCCCTTTAAAATATAGTCTCTCATCCCAGTTTGTCTTCCTGTGTTGTCCTCTGTGGGTTTGTGTGCTAGAGACCAGCTTCTCATTAAGATGTCTGCATTTACAGTAGGCGGCTTAGTCTTATCCTTATTTCCCTGGCCTGGACATTTAAAGCAGCTCCCATCTACATCTACCCCACATCTTAGACTATTCTCAGCCACAACGCAAGGAAGTAGGCCACGACTATACACAACCATTGTGAAGTCTACAGCAAGGAATTTGCAACCAATGATAAAGTGTCAATGAATGCAATGATTTCCTCTAAGAATCAAAACACATCCAAGGATAGCCCTACAATAATACCAGCCTTGCTCCCAGGCACTCCTGTCCGATTCTCAGAGGAGGGAAAGGGCTGGGAGCACAGGAGCTATGACTGGATAGACCATAGCCCCAGTCAAACCACAGATATTGACAGACTAAGTGGCTATAATGATTACACAATTGTTGATTTAATCTGGCTATATCTATAGGACCAGATAAATAAAAAGGTCTTGAGGCTAGAAAAGGTTCATAGTCACTGGCCCAAATCATTAAAAAGTGCCAATCACATACTTCTTTGGGTAGAAAGGAAGCTAGGATTTTATAGAACACCAAGTACAGTGGAAAAGGTCTACCTAATATATTGGGCTGATCACATTTTTTTTTTTTTTTTTGAGACAGAGCCTCAAGTTGTCACCCTGGATAGAGTGCTGTGGCATCACAGCTCACAGCAACCTCCAATTCCTGGGCTCAAGCGAGTCTCCTGCCTCTGGCACCCACCACAGTGCCTGGCTATTTTTTGGTTGCAGCCGTCATTGTTGTTTGGCGGGCCTGGGCTGGATTCGAACCCACCAGCTCAGGTGTACATGGCTGGCGCTTTAGCCCGCTGAGCCACAGGCGCCGAGCCTGATCACAAATTTTACTTTTTAGAGCTGGAATCTTGTTCTGTCATCCAGATGGAGTGTGGTGGCATGACCATAGCTCAGTGCAGCCTCAAATTCCTGGACTCCAGAGATCCTTCCACCTCAGCCTTTCAGGTAGCTGAGCCTACAGGTGTACACCACCAAATTTGGCTATTTTTTGTAGAGACAGGATCTCACTAGTTTGCACAGACTGGTCTTCAATTCCTCCAACCTTGGCGTCCCATATTGCTGGGATTACAGGCACAAGCCACTACATCCAGGACATTCTAAACTAGAAAGGAGTTCAGGCCAGGGCATGCTATATTATCTGGGTACTCTACAAATGCTTTATTTCCTTACATTAAGTTGTGATAATCCAACTAAAGAAGTTTCATAAACTGCTTGAATGTAAATGAAATCCTTTGGTGAGGAAAACGTTTTCTGACTGGTTGATTCTGCCAAACCTGTGACATGTTATAGCTGGACTTTTCTCATATCCAAAATGTGTTCTAGGAAGGAAACAACTT
Source organism: Perodicticus potto (assembly GCA_963574655.1). Lineage (NCBI taxonomy): Eukaryota > Metazoa > Chordata > Mammalia > Primates > Lorisidae > Perodicticus > Perodicticus potto. The sequence continues at coordinate 33,817 of CAUYRH010034601.1, forward strand.
AGCCATCAGAACTGATTTTTGAAACAGGGTCTCACTCTGTTGCCAGAGTAGAGTGCCATGGCATTAGCCTACCTCACAGCCACTTCAAACTGCTGGGCTCAAGTGCTCCTTCTGCCTCAGCCTCCTTAATAGCTGGTCTATAGGTGGATACCACAACACCTGACTAAGTTTTCTATTTTTTTTTACTTATTTTTTGAGACAGTCTCACTATGTCGCCCTTGGTAGTGTTGTGGCGTCACAGCTCATAGCAACCTCAAACTCTTGGGCTTAAGCAATTCTCTTGCCTCAGCCTCCCAAGTAGCTTAGACTACAGGCGCCCGCCACAATGCTCAGCTATTTTTTGTTGTAGTTGTCATTGTTGTTTTAGCTGGCCTAGGCCGGGTTCGAACCTGCCAGCCTGGGTGTATGTAGCTGGCGCCGTGACCACTGTGCTATGGGTGCTGAGCCTAATTTTTCTATTTTTTGAACTCACTTTGCTCTGGCTAATCTCAAACTCCTAACCTCAAGTGATCCTCTAGCTTCAGCCTCCCAGAGTGCTAGGATTTACGGGCATGAACCAAGGAGCCCAGCCAGAACATTTATTTTGTATGCCATGTCATCTGCTAAATAATCTCCGATACTTTAGAGGCAAAAGCCTTTGAAGCAGATGTTTCAATGCAAATAGATAACCCCAAATTTGTAGGTATCTTGAGTAAACCATCTTTATGACCACTTTCTTTTCCTAATAAAGAAGGAAAATTATTTTAAGGACTTGAGCATCAACTAGAAAGCAAAAGCAAAAGAAAAAACTCTCATCACACTTCTTTGGCTAATCTGAGATTATATGAGACATTAAAAATAAGAAACACTGAACTTTGGTTTGATGAAATAAAAAGGCAATCTGAGTTGTCAATTACAAATTTAGAGTTTGTTTCTACATAAAATGCTGTGTTATTAAGCAATGAAAACTTTTATAAAAAATTTATTTCACACTTTTATACAAATATCCACAGGTATTTTCTAATCGTGAAATAATTTTACAATTACAATGCTAGTTAGTATAAAAATGTATCAAAATGCAAACAGACCAGTGACTTGACTTGAGATGACATTTTTAACAAGTTTAAACACCATAACATTCTTGTTTCTTTGTTGTTGAGCTTCCCTCACCCCCCTTTTCAGGGCATTTACTTTTATAACAAAGGTCTATAAACACTGTCAAAATACCAGCTGCTTAGCAACTTAAAAGCCACAACATTAGGCTCCAAGTTACCCAGCAAGAAACTGAGACTTAAACACTGTTATAACCTGTTACAGATCAATTTTTGTAAACAAAATATAATTTGTAAAACTATTTTTGTGAAAAAAAAAGCCAAGTGCAATCAAAATAATATCCTTAGTATCTTAAGGGTGTCAGATTTCTGAAAAGAAAATAAAAAACCTCCAAAGCAACGATGGCACATACCACTGTGGTTTGTTCTTTTAAAAGACAGAGACACTGCTTATACTATACTCAAGCAATTAGCACCTGTCCACTGTTGCTCCCCATGAGTTAACATTTTGAAAATTAGTAATTAAAAAAAAATTTAGCTTTCATATCTATTCAATCTCTATTGAACGTACAGAATAATAATTCTTCCCTTCACACCCTAGCCGCCATTTTTACAAAAAAAAAAAAAAAGTTCTTGTTAAATTAGTCCCAAAGTAATTTTGGGAATATAGATAGGGGAGGAGATGAAACAAAACATAGAACATTGACTCACTGATAAAATCGTTCCAATGACAATTAGAAACATAAAAGCTATGATGTTCTATTTGACTAGAATCACTGTAGCAGATATTCACTCAGTAGTCTTCACTGGATCTGCCAAGATCCACCAGGGGCACCCACCATTTCTTTCAAGTCCTGAATACACAGTATTTGCAGCAGTAGAGTTCAATGAACAAAGCCCTTTACTCCCCCCAAATTCCTGAAAGTTATAACATGAAATTCAGAAATATCACACAGGGCTCTAAACTAAAAAATATCCAATGCCTGATAAAAAACATCTTACAGTCAATCCTATTTCTTAAACAAACCTTTTGGGTTGTTGGGGGAGTGGTGGGTGGGTAGGGTGTGCGCTATGAAGGACATAATATACAAATAAGTTTAAGTTACTAAAACAACTCTCCGGTACATTTATAAAGAATTATGCTCTTTCTGCAGTAAAATGGTTTAGGTCAAACCAATGACCTCTCATGTCCTGATTCTGATTGCTTAATCCAACCTGAAGAGTAAACTGGAGAATCTTTGGCCTGTTAGTCAATAAGAAATGGTTAAAAAAAAAAAAAAGAAAGAAAAAATAAATACCATATACAAGTAAGTCTAACTAGCATTCAAGTTCGTGGCACCTGTGAGTTTTAGTGAGATGGAAATGAAACCTGCAAGCATTTGGTATTCACACATCTAAGAAACGGGGAAAGGCAGGATGGCAGCATCACCTTCTATTGCACATTTAATTTAAGACAGCACTTTAAATCGAAACTCAGCTACCCTGACAATGTAGTCTCGTGATGGGGGGCAGTTAGTGGAAGGGTGTGTGCAGCGGCAATGTCGCGGAGGTTAGGACAGACACTCTGTTAGTGCAGGTGATCTGAGGTGCCTTCCTCCAGCCACACCATCAGGAGGACGTCCCCTGAGTGCAACCCGGCACTTGTAAGTCAGCCACACCGAAAATAAAGGCAACCCCAAAAGTTAAATTAAGGCAGTTAAAGAAAAATCCATTCCAACAGTTTTAAATTTGGCTGTGCAAAACAGGAGCCTCAGGCTACGTAACAGTATCCACAGTTAAAACTGTAGGTTTGTACTGTGTGCGGTCCCTCTGAAATCGATCTTCAGGTATTGAGCAGACTTTCAAATTCACTTGAATTTCTGGGTTGGAAAAAAAAAAAAAAGCAGTTCGGGTACTGTGAAGCTTTTGTGGGCCTCCCTATGAGTAGCTTTCATTTTCATTCCACTTTGTGATCCACTGTTTTTTTTCAAGGTTATCGTTGTATTTTTCATCTTTGATCTCTCGCTCTTCTTTCCGGATCCTTACAGCATGATATCGGGGAACGCTATCATCGTACCTAGAGCGTTTAAAGAATCCACACTGGGGTAGGGGGACAGAAACAGAAACGAATGAATCTCCAGAACATCAAGGACACTAAAACGGAACATCTAGGCTTTGTATTCAGCTATGTCTATTTTTGAACTAAGGGAAAAAAGACATGGTTTTCTTTTAAGAAAGAACTAACAGGGTGAAAAGAAGTAACAGCCAGTGGGGATCAACAGAAGAGAATAGCTATAAAACCAGAAGAAAAGTCTGTTTCATCTTGTCTTTACATTATTTATAACAATGTATGTAAGCTACCTCTTTACTAATAATTTTAGAGTTTATGAAACCAGGCTCCCATTTAAAAAAATAATTATAATATCTTATGTAAAAGGTCTAATTTCTGGATTACTAGAAGATTATATATTTGAGACAGAGTGTCACTCTGTCTGTGTAGAGTGCTGTGACATCATAGCTCACTGCAACCTCAGACTCCTGGGCTCAAGCGATCCTCTAGCGTCAGCTTCCCCAGCAGCTGGGATTACAGGCGCCCCCCCCAACGCCCCGCTGACTTTTCTATTTTTAGTAGAAACAGGGTCTCACTCTTGCTCAGGCTTGTCTCAAACTCCTGAGCTCAAGCAATCCACCTACTTTGGCCTCCCAGTGCTGGGATTATAGGCATCCCACCACACCTGGCCTACTAGAAGATCATTTTAAGAATTTCTTTTAAAAGGCATAAACCAGGGTGGCGCCTGGGGCTCAGTCAGGAAGGCTCCGGCCTCATATACCGAGGGTGGTGGGTTCAAGCCCAGCCCCAGCCGAAATGCAACAAAAAAACAGCTGGGCAACACGGCAGGCACCTGTAGTCCCAGCTACTCGGGAGGCTGAGACAAGAGAATCACCTAAGCCCAGGAGTTGGAAGTTGCTGTGAGTTGTGAAGCCACAGCACTCTACCCAGGGCGATAAAGTGAGACTCTGTCTCTATAAAAAAAAACAAAAACAAAAGGCATAAACCAAAGACTATTTCATGTCCCTTTCCATTAATTAAATGGAAATCAAGTCACAAATATTTTACAAGTCATTATTTGGACATGCCAGTGTTCCACAATGTAAGAATCTTCTCTCCTCTGAGGCTCCAGTACATATTTTTCTTCTCTCATTAACTAGAAGGTAATTTATGTTGCCTGGATCTGCTGTTGTGTTTCCAATTAATAAACCATGTAGTAAATGTGTCCTGGAATAAAATCAATCACATACAGTATAGATAGTAGAGCACACCCTAATTTCTCTTTTTTTTGCAAAAGGAAAGAATATTTACATTTAACTTGTCAATGAACATATTTTATTCATTTAAAAAATATTCAATCTGATCCAAAATATATCTGTACTGAAAACATAGCTGAAAAATTTTAAAATAATTTTTTAAAATGTATGTTTTCAATTTAAAAATGCAGCTTAGAAGGATGAGTAAGATGCTTAAAATAGTCAATTAATGTGTTTATTATGTGACATTAATAGGGATATAACATCTATATTGAATGATGCTATGTTATAAAATGCCATGGGGTAAGATAAATTATACGCATAGTTATTACTAAATTAGCAGGCAAAATGGACCAAGAAATTTTGTTCTAGGCCATTTTCAGATGGACTCCTTTATTATTCTTTGCAAAAAGGCAAAAGTACCTATTAACAAAATATGACTGCCAGTTGCTTCAGTTGAAGAAGGAAAGAAGAAATTAAGGGTGATGTAAGTAAAATGGCAGTTTTGGGATTCATCATGACAGTGCCATGGAAAGGGATTATAAGAGTAATTCTGTCCTCTCATGCCCATAAGAATGGAAAAGGGAATCACTAGTAATCCCTGTTTCCGTGGATGTACAAATAAGAAAAGCAAAACATGAATTTAAAATCATCTCAGAGCCAACATTGAATAAAATCACTAGGAACATGAAACATGGTCAAACTCCATTACAACCTTAAAATAAGAACAGTCCAGGGCAATTTTTTTTTTTTTTGTACCAGAATTTTGTATATTGAAGGTTACTTCAGTAGATGATCATCTTTTGAAGTTGACCATACAACCCATCATGCCAATAATCATAGTTTGTTGTAATGGTCTTTGACCTTAGGAGGTATGCAGGGAATGGAAGTTGCATACTTAGCTAGCATCAAACAATTTCTGAGCAAAAGTAAAAAGCATGCCAAGCCTTTCCCATCACTTTTATAGCAGAAGAAGGAAAAGATGACAGTGAGGAAGTCTCCCCATCAAGAGAAACTCAATGTTTCCAACATGCAAATGGTTAATTAAGCAGTCAACACAAGCTTCTACTCTAAAATGAACAAGAAATCTGGAATGATTTCTTAGGCATCTTTGAAATTCTGAGCGGGATACTACATACTGTATCAAACACGCAGTAAACAGGGCTAGGAAGGAGGTGTAAAGCCTCCTTTTGTGTGTAAAAAGACTGTGATTTTCTTCACTGCTATGGGTTATGTTTAAAAACAAGAACACAACATTACTCACCTGCAACAAAAGATTCTTTGTGCATAAAAAAAAATAACGAGCTTTCAAGTGAAATAAAGAAAATAAATCCAAGCAAGGCAAGGCAGTGTGGACATTTGGAAACATCTGTTAATGGGACACACACACATCAAGCTGTTGCTCTTAAAGTTAGCCACCACAACCATAGCAGGTCCCACAGCTAGCAATTAAAAAACATTGATCAATTACCAATTACAGAAGTAGATCAATACTATGCATCAGAAGTAAGCCTCTCTTTATCAGATGGCTGAGTATGGATCTCAGCCTTGTGATATGTGGCATCATAATGATCTTTCTTATTTCTCTTGAAGAAACCACACTACAAGGAAGCAAGGTATTAAGTCAATTTTATAGTTTTGTGTTTAAGAGCTAAACAAAAGAATATCTCAGCTTTTCACCTGTTTTATACTGTCAACTCATTCATAAAGAGACTACTTTCAATCAACCAAAAGTGAACAGCCATTGCACTATGTTTCATTGCGCCATTCAACACATCCCATTTATGTAGATGACACTAGTCAGCTAACTGATTTTTCTATTTGTACCAACATCTTTTTTTTTTGAGACAGAGTGTCACATTGTTGCCCCTGGTAGAGTGCCATGGCATATAGCTCACAGCAACCTCAGACTCCTAGGCTCAAGCTATTTTCTTGCCTCAGCTGGGACTACAGGCAACCACCACAACGCCTGGCTGTTTGTAGAAAGGGGGTCTCACTCTAGCTCAGCTTGGTCTCCAATCTTGAGCTCAGGCAATCCACTCACCTCGGTCTCCTAGAGTGCTAGAATTACAGGTGTGAGCCACCACGCCTGGCCTGTACCAGACATCTGAAGGACAAAAAAATCACTATAAAAAGGAAGATGTTGTACACATCTGATATAGCTTCAGGTAGTTTCTTCTGGCAGGAGAATATGAACTCCAAAAGAGGCAAAAGATTCACCATTGCAGTTTATTGAGACAAAGGTTAGAAATTCTCTAAGTTAAATTTAGCACAAATCCATATAAAATGCAGCTATACTATGAATATTTTTATGGAATAAATGCCATCTACTTGAGGCCCTCGGATCTATGGGGTGAATTATACTATAAATCCACATACACCATCATGAAATAATGACCAGCGTTACTCTCTCCAATTCTGACCCTCCATGTAACGCTTACACGGTAGGCACACGTGCTGTTCAGGTTAGGTCACTCTAAATGAATATAAAAGTATAATTCCACTTTCTACTATAATTTCCTTCATTCAGTGATAGAGAACTTTTTCTATTTACTTTTATCTTAGTTCGTAAGGCCGCAGAACTGCCTTTTGAAATATAACTTGGTCAAATAAATCTCTTCTGGAAAATTCTGCTTACTAGTTTGGCAGCTCATGAAGGCAAAAATCTAGATCTGCTTTGTACTCTATGATAGCTACCAGCTTACCTAGGTGAAGCTATTCAAGTTGAAATTAAGTCAAATTCAAAATTCAATACCTCATTTTCACTAGCCATATTCTAAGTGTTTAATACCGACACGTGACTCATGGCTACCATATTGAACAGGGCACTGCAGAATATTCCCATCATTACAGACAGTTTTATTGAGCAGCATGTATTGTGAATCCCAATGTAATTTAACACACAGTGAACACATCTGGCCAACTTTCAATAATATATGCTAGTAAACAGGGTGGGGAAAAGAATAAACAGAGCAAGAGAACTTTTCTGTTTTACCTCCAAACAAAATTCTGTGCAGAATCCTGGTATTTTAAAATGTGGAGTGTCCCAAGAGTCACCCCTAAAGTTACCATACATAGTTTGTAATGAATATTTTGTAAATAAAGGTACATTTAAGTACATTTTCCCATTTTCTCTGTTTGGTGACTTTTGGGACACCCTGTAGATAAAGGCAGAACTGGAGACCCATGTCTACCAGTTTAGTTCTGTCACCTGCATGGATGTAGAATGCCCTATTTGAAGGCCATTGAACTAGAATTCTTTCTGACCCTAAAATCTGATGATTATAACATATAAAAACAAATAATCCAGTAAAATAAAGAAGAATATAAAGTAATAAAAATGATTTTCATATGAGGTTGTATAAGTTCTTTGATTGTTTTAGAGTCCCCTTGAGAGTCTGGATGCTTTAGAGTTAAAAAAAAAAAAAATGCTGTAATTCCAGCACTCTGGGTGGCCAAGGTGGGAGAATTGCTCAAGGCCAGGAGCTCAAGACGAGCCTAAGCAACATAAGGAGATCATATCTCTACAAAAAAATAGAGAAATTAGCCAGGTGTGATGGTACATGCCTGTAGTTCTAGCTACTTGGGAGGCTGAGGCAAGAAGATTGATTGAGCCCAAGAGTTTGAGGTTGCTGTGAACTATAATAAGACCACTACATTCTAGTCAAAATGACAGAGTGAGACCCTATCTCAAAAACAAAAACCTCACAAACAACCCAATGAAATAATCTAGTCCAGTCCAGATGAGGCAAACCAGAGCCCTAGGGAGATGGAAAGGTTTGCCTAAGATTATACAGCTTGGGCTTCTTAACAGTCAAACCACTGTTTATGTCTTACCCTAATCAAAGACTGCAAGAATGACCCTGTTCTAAAAAAAAAAAAAAAAACTTGGGGAGGTCCTTGTGATATCCTACAGAAAACACAGCATCCTCAAAAATCAACCTTAAATTTAGTTTTTTATATCAAAATAATCGGAGGGCATCTCCTATATTGGCTTGCTGTGCTTGTCAGAGGAACCTGTTGCCTGAGGTAAATAAACATCCCAGGTAAAAGTAGCTAAAACCCCCATCTTGAGGAGTTTTGATATGAGCAGATACCAAGCTTCAGTCACACATTTGGAGGACATCAGAAAATTATCTAAGACTAGCAAGAAAAAGTTAGAAAAATAAAGTAAAAAGGAGATGCTCAATATTTGAATATAAGAATATCCGGACCCCTGTCTATTACACTCTTATCCAAGGAAAGGAAAAGGATAGTTTGATCCTAGGGGGTTGTTGGTTCATTCAAAACCCCATGGACCAGACACTTTGGGGGGATCCAGAATTTTTGACATTTTAGAAAAGTAATCTGCTACCTGTATAATGTCATACTAATCAAAACATTATCATTTCTGTAGTGAAACTAATGAGAAAGGAGAAACACCAAACATAGCCTCTCTTCACATCATTAGTTTTACTTCTAAATAAGTAACTGTCGTTACAAACTTTCAGTTTTCAGAGCTTTTTGGAATTTGGAATTGTAGACAAAGGACTGTAGACCTCCATTACTCACTGGGAACAATTTAAAATCTATAATCTTAGGCGACAAAAATTTGTATCCATTTCATATACATTATTTTATAATGCAGACTATTCACTGGTAGGACACAGGGAAGTTACATTTTATTTGCAGCCAGAGGACCGAATTCTAATGAGGAACATCATATTGAGCCTAAATGTTTAACACAAGGTATGATGACTCCTTGAGAAACATTCACTCATTTAATGCTTTTCTATTCCTAATCTAGTTACAAGTAGAACAAACCCTAATGGCTGCCATGAATAGTTCTTTATAAAAATTGAAATTAGCAGGAATACAGATTCAGATTAATCTTGACACCTAACAATTTGGCTTAGATCCAAACTATAATCTTAGGTGAAGAAGTGTTTTTTTGTTTTTTGAGACAGAGCCTCAAGCTGTCACCCTGGATAGGGTGCCATTGCATCACAGCTCACAGCAACCTCCAATTCCTGGGCTCAAGTGAGTCTCCTGCCTCTGCCTCCCAAGTAGCTGGGACTACAGGTGCCCACCACAACGCCTGGACATTTTTTGGTTGCAGCCGTCATTGTTGTTTGGCAGGCCTGGGCTGGATTCGAACCTGCCAGCTCAGGTGTACGTGGCTGGCGCATTAGCCCATTGAGCCACAGGCGCCAAGCTGTGAAGAAATGTTAAAGCAGTAAAATTTAAATCTGTTTGCCAAACATGCTAAATTCTATATGAAGCAGCAACATTTATTAAGAAACTTCTTATAATATACTAATAATATACCTTTAAATACAAACTATTAGATATATAAGTGTTCATTTTAAAATTCTCTCAAATTTGCTGTGTCAGAAAAGTTTCATAATAAAATGTTGGGAAAAAAGACGCAATGAAAAAGAAAAAAGTATATTCGTCGTGTTAATTCACATTTTTAAAAAACATGAAATAAAGTTTACATCATGAAACTCAAATGCCATGTAGGACTTACCTTCCATAGTAAAAACACTAATAGAGCGAGCATCAAAATCCCAGCAAGAATAGCCACAAGGATGATCCACCAGGGTACTCCTGAATACTGAGCTACGGTCTTGGAGGGAAACACAGTCACACGAACCTGCAGGGCATCAAAGAAAACAGGATCTCTATTAAAGGGGTGAGGGTTAACAGCAAGAGTCTAATTCTCATACTGCTTCTGAACACATCTGGAACAATGCAGCCTACGGATGAATGAAAAGACTTTCTGATGCAAGATCCCTTCCCTTAACAATGGAATATTGCTTCGAGGGGCATTTCTTGAAGATCCATTCACAGAATCTGGAAAATGCGGGGTTGTGTTCCAACATAGTGGTTATTCCTTTGCTAACATATTTTTTAAAATTTTTTCTGTTAATGATAAAAGTAGATAAACCTATGTAACGAACCACTGTGTATTTATCACTCTGTTTTGATAATTACCAATACTTAGGCAATCTTGTTACATTGATAGAACCTGGCATATTTTTAAGACTGATCATACTTTCTCTTAATTTTCAGCATTAGGAAAAGTCCAAGCTTATGCACAATGAGCCAATTCCTCACTCAGACTTTAAAGATGTTATGACATATAACAATAGGAACGAAGCTGCATGGCTGACAGGTGTCACTAATGCTTTCTCAGGATTTCAAACTAAAGATCCTCGTAAACAATAACATCTACAAAAATGCGTATGGACAAACTCGACCCTGCATTCATTCAGAACAGCTTAGAGCCGAAGCTGCTGCTGCTGAGAAGCTTAAACTCTAAACATTTGAGAGTCGGCAAATTCTAATTAAATAGTGTTTACTCTGAAACTGAAAAAGCTGCTATTTTTGGCAATTCCCAACAATTCTGTTACATGGGTTAAAGATTCAAGTGGACTTTGGTGATGCCAGGAACTACTTTTCAAAGGTAAAGACCTGGTGATTGCTATGAACAAGATTTTGTAAACACCAGTGATTAGAGATCTACCATTTTGAAGTTCTTGGTATTTCTGAATTAAGGGAATATAAAGAGGCTGGGCATGGTAGCGCATGCCTGTAATCCTAGGTCTCTGCCAGGTCAAGGCAGGATTGCTTGACCTCAGGACTTAGGAACCAGACGGAGGAAGAGTGAGACCCTGTTTCTACCAAAAATAAAAAAAAAGCCCAGTTGTGGCGGTGTATGCCTGTAGTCCCAGCACTCGGGAGGCTGAGGCAGGCAGGAAGATCACTTGAGCCCCCAAATTTGAAGTTGCTGTGAGTTATGCTGACACCATGGCACTCTACCTAGGGATACAGAGTGAGATTCTGTCTCAAAAAGCAGCAAAAAAAGAAAATATAAAAAGATTAACAAAACTCAGAAGGCGCATTTAATGTCTAAGAAACAATTTTAGTTAAATATTAATATTGAACCATGGATGCTGTTTAAAAATGCCTCTATAGCCTGAGCAACATTGCCAGATCCCATCTCCACAAAAAAAAAAAAAAAAAAAACAAATTAGCTAACAATGGTGGCACACAGTTGTAACCCCAACTTCTCAGGAGACTGACTCAGGAGAATCTCTTGTGCCCAGGAGTTTGAGGTTGTTCTGGGCTGTGACAATGCCACTGCACTCTAGCCCTCGCAACAGAGCAAGACCTTATTTCAAAAAAATAAAAGGATCCTTCTATGTCTGCTCCAATACGTCTATGATTCTTTCCTAAAAATCTCTTCATTAAAGTACTTCCCTTCCACTTCTACTTTCTAATACTAGAAAACAGCTTATCAACCTCATTTGACTTACAGAAAATACTTAACAAGCAGCAAAAGTGCTTTTCTTTAACCACGTAATAGGCAGGAGTTCACATCTGGAGTCTTCAGCCAAGTACAGTAACTGCAACAGGCAGGGACAACACACCTTAATCAGCCATATTTCCTGTTATGCTCTGAGGTTTCCCCCAGGCTGTCAGCCCCAAGGTGGCCTCATGGCTCACTTCCCCCCGCCAAAGGGGTTCCAGCTTTCAGCTAAAACAATCCTTCTTGAGATTACAGAGTCTAGCACAGGGGCATCCACAAAAGAGTGAAGAAAGAAGAAATAGAGCCAGACCAGTGAAGAAAGGATATAGTTACGCAGTGGTAAGCTGGCTACAAGACAAAGCTAACAAAAAGATGATTTTCATTAGTCTATGCTGTATGTCAGTTAACTGTGCTTCCCTATTATCTAGCGTGGGGAAGACACAGCGTGCCCTTAGAGCAAGGCAGACTGTGGAAGGGTCTTCCTCGTTTATAAGAATATGTTCTGTTAAGTCTGGCAGTTGAGACTGGTCCAAGGCAAGAGCCTTCTCATAACCACCCCATGTATCAGTGACTTTAAAACGCTGACAGCTGTGGGAACTGCTCCCATACATGGCCACATTCACCTGCATGAGGAGTGGACCAGGGAATTCTTGACTTTGCAGCCTAGAGCGGCAGGGTGGGTGGGAGGATGGAAATCCAAGGATACTCTAAGCCCCAGGTCTGGCCACTACTCAAACCAGGACTTGGAGCTGTTTTCAGATATTATGAAATTAATCGCTGAAGTTAGGGGTTGGGCTGGCTATACATTTAAAGGACAGAAGTGTTTGCTTGAATTGTCAACTGAAGTCCTTTTTTCCTTTTGGTATGACAGTCATTCTCCAGCTGGGATTGGAAACAGTGGCAGTGGGCTACAGAACCAGGTGAGGGGGGCACTGACTATGGGCTGGGGTTCCCAGAGCTCTGAGAGGCCTTGTCTCATCTCGTCACAGCAGCTGTTACTGATGAACGACAATGCCCTACAGTGAACAGAAACAACTGGAGAGCTTTGCAGCTCCAAAACAATTTCTTTCCTTCGGTTTCATTAAGATTCAGGCATTTCCACGGGGATGACCTGCGCCCGTGAACCTCATCCATCATGTCCCCATGAGAAGAAGGGGCTTCCGCTCCACTCATGCATTAAATTTAATCACCAGTGAGTGGTGCTTAGACCACATTCATGTGACAAATGCCAAGATACTTTCTGCAAATTACTCTACACTGTAATATCTGCCACTCTTAGTGAACATCGGTATAGGAAATTACTCGATAAGATTTTCATATCTTTACAGAACTATTAAGGACACCACCCTTTCCTCACATAAGGGATCACCTTATGAAAGGATCTATCTCGCAAGTTCTCTGAATTTATCAGAGCCAAAAAAGAAAATCTCCTGAAGAACTATGTGTTTCTGTACCTATCCTATTTTCTTCTACTTTTGGTGGCCAGGAAGCTTGGCTACTCTATTTGCTTCCTTAGGGATGAAGTGAGAATATATAAATACAAACAATGAACAATTCCTCCTTGGCTTAATTCAGCAATTCTTTCCTAGTTCTGTCTCTTAGACATGAAATTCTTTTTTTTTTTTTTTGAGACAGAGCCTCAAGCTGTCACCCTGGATAGAGTGCTGTGGCATTACAGCTCACAGCAACTTCCAATTCCCGGGCTCCAGTGAGTCTCTTGCCTCCACCTCCCAAGTAGCTGGGACTACAGGCGCCCGCCACAACGCCCGGCCGTTTTTTGGTTGCAGCCGTCATTGTTGTTTGGCGGGCCCGGGCTGGATTTGAACCCGCCAGCTCAGGTGTACATGGCTGGCGCCTTAGCCCGTTGAGCCACAGGTGCTGAGCCTAAATTTTATTTTTCTTTTAAAAAAGTTAGCTTTACCAAAAAAATCTCACTGGCCACTCCTTTGCCACAATGGATTATTAGAAAAGAGAAATGAAGTTCTGCCTTCCCTTCATTTAACAAATGTTTCAGTGCTAACTTTATTCCAAACAGCTTCCTGAAAAGCTACTGCCAGGCGTCTTCAGGGCTATTGATTTCCTGATGATAATGCCATGGTAACCAACAGGCAGTTATTGGGCATGGCCAGGGTGGGGAAACTCTCGAAAGTGGCATTCTTTCCCACTAATGCATCTGAACCACGTGGTCACCAGTGGTGCTACAGCAACCAGAGTTTAGACCCAGAGAATCCTGCAACCTTCTGACCAGGATGGGGTCTGGATTATTCCTGCATATCCCAACAGAAGGGAGCAATCATTCCTACCTTCTGTCTCTTGAGTTTCAAATGACAAACAGCAATGTCTATATCTTCAGCATTTTAAGTCTCTCTTCCCACTACCCAGACGGTCTATATTTCATTTGTCAGCCTGGAGAGGTCTCGTAGAAAACAGTCGTTTCTTTTCAGGCTTGCCAACAAATAGAAAAATTCAGAAAGAAGGCACATGTGTTATGAAGTCATTACTGCAAGTTTGATTTTATTAGTGTTTGGTCAGTGAGTCTGTTAAGGGTATACAAGGAAAGCCAGAGAATAAAAACTGGACAACTGGTAGAAAATTTAAAGTTGTCATTCCAGGAAGAAATTGCTCAACAATAAAATGGCTCCATATTTATTTCCCTATTCACAGTTTATACTCCATCAGTTTTAACAAAGGATTTGCAGAAGCTAGACACCATAAGTGTGTCTCTAGAGGTAAGCAGCCTTAGTGATTTCTTGCTTTATAATTATTTTTCAATTACAATACTACTACTAAGAGTTTAAGTTCCCACTGGAGTGGTACACAACATTTCATTACGACTAGAAACCATAGGAATGTTCCAGGGAAACAGACTATCATCATTTAGAGGTGGAATCTAGCCAAAACCCCAGGCTAACATCCAGAAGCCTGCAGATCAGCTAAAATTCTTTTAAAAGACTTGGACTCTCCAGATACTAGTTTTAAGTCTTTTCTGGGAACTGGGAGTTTTTACTGGAGGACAGTTAACTATTTCAGGAAACATTCATCAAAACGGGCAAGTGTCTCTCTGCAACTGCAATGCTTTCAGAGTCCTGCCTGCCCCTCACATCCTAGGCTCGGGACTGTCGGGAAGTCCTGTCTTTCCCGAGGACAGCTTAGCAGAGGCAGAACTTCTTTAACTCATCTTCTATGGGCTTCTTTCCTGGGGGCTGAAGTCCCTTTGGGTTCCTACATTGAAGGTCTCACAGGGATGGGTGGCAAGTCTATTAAACAGGATTTCATCTTTTGGAGATCCTGGATCTCATCATTCCAAGGGCCATAGTGCACCAACAGAACTTTTTCTGCCTTTTGTATTGTGTTCAGAGCTTCGGGCACTGCCAACCTGCACCAGATGTAAGAGGAGTTAGTTCATTCATTCAGTAAAGCAAATACTGATGGAGGGCCTACATACATGGTGAAGAAGAGTTATACCAGATCATTTCTGTCCTCAAGCATCTTTTTTTTTTTTTTTTTTTGTGAAAGAGAATCAAGCTGTCACCCTGGATAGAGTGCCGTGGCATCACAGCTCACAGCAACCTCTAATTCCTGGGCCCAAGCGAGTCTCCTGCCTCTGCCTCCCAAGTAGCTGGGACTACAGGCGTCCGCCACAACGCCCGGCCTGTCCTCAAGGCCTGTCCTCAAGCCTGTCCTCAAGCATCTTATAGTGAAGAAGACACTTTCACAAACACACTTAAGGCAGAGTTTGAGAAAAAAAAAGTTATATCCATAAAAAAGAGGTATAGGCTATAGGATCCTGAAGAAAACAGGCAAATTTCAAAGCTTTCAACTGATATTTACCCCAAGGTTTATGCAGCAGTCTTTTTTTTTTTGAGACAGAGTCTCACTTTGTTGCTCTCAGTAGAGTGTGGTGGTGTCAGAGCTCACAGCAACCTCAAACTCTTGGGCTTAAGCAATTCTGTTGCCTCAGGCTCCCAAGTAGCTAGGATTATAGGTGCCCACCCAACACCTGGCTATTTTTAGAGACGGGGGTCTCACTCTGGCTCAGGCTGGTCTCGAACCTGTGAGCTCAGGTAATCCACCTGCCTTGGCCTCCCAAGTGCTGGGATTACAGGCATGAGCCACTATGCCTGGCCCCAATGCAGCAGTTTTCATCTTAGGTTAATCAAGTTGACCCCTGATCTAACTGTAGCCCTTTCTCTATGGCCAAATGGGCTGCCTCTACCCACCATTCATAATCTTAGGTTTAAGCTTCAAACACTTCCTCATACCAAGGTACACTAATGACAGTTTTACCAAGATATTTCATCCAGAAATACTGAAATTAGGACCTTCCAAATGATCTCCAGCAAAAATGGATGAGGCATCAGCTCATCAACCTGTTGCTGTTTGCTTTTAATCTTTAAAGCAGGGTTTCTCAACCTTGAGACTATTAATATTTTGGGCCAGATACTTCTTAGCTGATTCAGGGATGTCCTATGCATTGGAGGACATTTTTTTTTTTTTTTTGGAGACAGTCTCAAGTTGTCACCCTGGGTAGAGTGCCATGGTGTCACAGCTCATAGCAACCTCAAACACTTGGGCTTAAGCGATTCTCTTGTTTTAGCCTCCCAAGTAGCTGGGACTACAGGTGCCCACCACAACGCCCGGTTATTTTTTTTGGTTACAGTTGTCATTGGTATTTAGCTGGACCGGGCTGGGTTTGAACCTGCCAGCCTTGGTGTATGTGGCTGGCGCCCTACTGAGCTACGGGCGCTGATGCTTTGGAGGATATTTTAACAGCACCTCTGACCTCTACCCACTAGATGCCCCCTGGCACTTCTCCTTCCACATAATGACAATCAAAAGTATTTCTGAGGTCAGGTGTGGTGGCTCAAGTCTGTAATCCTAGCACTCTGGAGGCTGAGGCAAGAAGATTGCTTGAGCCCATGAGTTTGTGATTGCTGTGAGCTATGACACCATGGCACTCTAGCCTGGGGGAACAGGGTAAGCCTCTGTCTCAAAAAAAAAAAAAAAAAGTTTCCAGACCGAGTTAAATGTCATCTGAAGGCAAAATCACTCCTGGTCACAACAAATGCTTTAAAAGGAATAGGATGCAGACTAGGGAGAAGGCAGAGACCCTGGAGTTGAGGGTGCTGGGAATGAGAGCGTCAAGGGAGGTGTGATTAGCCAGAGAGGAATGAAAAGGAGTGCGGTACTGGTGGGGTGGGGGGTGGGGCTGTCTGGCAAGTTCTCCCTGGGAAACTTACTTCAGATCTAAGAGCTTTCCACACTGTCTGGAGGAAATTCTCAAGCTTTAACTCTCTCAGTAAAACAGAGAGCAAAGATCTCTTCCATAGAGGAAATAAATAAGTTTCAACCATCTTAAAAACACTATAGAAGAAAAGCAATACACAAAAGAGCAAATAAAAGACAGAACATGGTAGCCTGCCCATTTTCCATAACTCCAGGCACTCTCCCAGCCCGCCCGTCCTTTCTGCCATCGTTCCGTGCCACCATAATGGTGCGCGTGAATGTCCTGGCTGATGCTCTAAAGAGTATTAACAATGCCGAAAAGAAAGGCAAATATCAGGTTCTTGCAAGGCCGCACTCCAAAGTATCGCCCGGTTTCTAACTGTGATGATGAAGTATGGTCACCTTGGGGAATTTGAAATCATCGATGATCACAGAGCTGGGAAAATTGTTGTGAAATTCACAGGCAGATTAAACAAGTGTGGAGTGATCAGCCCCAGGTTTGATGTGCAACTCAAAGATCTAGAAAAATGGCAGAATAATCTGCTCCCATCCCACCAGTTTGGTGTCATTGTACTGACAATTTCAGCTGGCGTCATGGACCATGAAGAAGCCAGAAGAAAACACACAGGAGGGAAAATCCTGAGATTCTATTCTAGAGATGCAATATATACTTAAAAATAAAATGCCTCAATAGAGGAAAAAAAAAGACAGAGCCATACATGTCCTGGCAAAGTGCTAGGAAAAGAGAAAGACTTACCCATTGAAATAAATTTGGGCCAGTTTGAAGAGCTCATGGCCCATTTCAACACTGCATGGCCCATGGCGAACCTCAACCACTTGGAGACTCTTCTGTAGATGGGTAGCTGACTTCTCCCAGTCCCCTGTGAGAAAAAAATCATGCTCCAGAAAAGAACTACAATCACCTATAAGTGAACATTCTCAAAGGAGGGAAAACTGAAAAGCAGGAAGAGCAACCTCTGAGTTTAAAGACTCAGAGTGAACCAACCAGACAAGGCCAGGATCACAACAAAAAATAGAGGCAGACTGTTCCTGAAAGCAGAAAATGAAAACACATGCCATACCTAAGGTGGCATAGGCCTGGGCCAGGTCATCCTCGATTTCTCCTACCAGGGTGTGTTCTGCTGACAAGAAGCTCTCGGCATCATGCTGGCACCCCAACAACCGGTGAATAGCTTGCTCTAGCAATTCAAAGGAAAAATGCCTCGCTATAGACACAAATCCAGTCCTAGAAATGAGAACCCAGGTCTCAAATTCTATCTCCGTTGGGTTGAATGTAGAAACTCCCCTTTATCTCTTAGTTGTCACCAACCCACAATGTCTGTTCCAATAAAGCTGTTGTTCTCTTACATTTTCTCTTTCAATGGAAAAAGACGCTA
>CAUYRH010034604.1:0-37306 GCA_963574655.1 Perodicticus potto
CATCACAGCTCACAGCAACCTCCAATTCCTGGGCTCAAGCGAGTCTCCTGCCTCCGCCTCCCAAGTAGCTGGGACTACAGGCACCCGCCACAACGCCCAGCCATTTTTTGGTTGCAGCCGTCATTGTTGTTTGGCAGGCCCAGGCTGGATTCGAACCCGCCAGCTCAGGTGTACGTGGCTGGCGCCTTAGCCTGTTGAGCCACAGGCGCCGAGCCAGTTTACTTTTCTTTCATATCTCAACATGTGCCAGGGACTTTTATAAGCCCTTATTAAGAACTCTAGCATGGTTACCATTCATTTTTTTCCTTGATGTTTAAAAAATGGAAATAGATGATACCTGATGAGGTTCTCACACTAGTGTTAACACTGTATGTATAATGTAAGGAATAGAGCATGCGACTTAGACTAATGGTCCTAAAATGTAGTGTATCAGAATCCCCTGGGGGGGCTTGTTAGAATAGTTTGTGTTCCTTCTCAATATAGCTTCTTCAGCTCCATTATTGCTACCTTCTAGTATCACGTCACATACACACACAGAGAAATACACACAAATAATAAAACACACATACTCAAACTCTCATTTTAGTATCTGCCTCTGTGGGAACCTATTCATAAAATAAGTGATATTAATATTACCTTTGTCTCAATGATGAAAACTACACTCTAGAATTCATAATAAGGGCTTACAATGGTCCTTGGCACATGTTCAGGTATTAAAGGAAAGTAAGGCACAATTGTGATTATGAGATTATGATTATGAATAGAAAAATAATAATCTATAAATGTAAACAAATTTAGCATTTTAACATTCTAATTAAAATAAAATAAACATCATCTTCAGTTTTTGAAAATTAGGAAGCACCACAATATTATCATAGAATATTATTATACTGTTTTTCCATAATTTTCATCTTTTTAATAAATTCAGATTAATATAAGGATACATACAATTTGGTTGCATTGTTTGCACTTGTTAGGTAAAGTCCAAGTTGTCGTCTAGCCCTTTACTTAGGCAGTGTGCCATATATACCTACATTGTACCCAGTAGGTGAGAGCTCAGCACATTCTAATGTTAAGTACATTGGATGCTTGCTTTTCCATTCTTGTGATACTTTACTTAGGGATATTTTCTTCAAATCCTTCCAGGTAAATTCAAAAGATGTAAAGTCTCCATCTTTCTTTATAGTTGAATAGTATTCCATGGTATACAGATACTATAGTTTATTTATCCATATACGAGCTGATAGGCACTTGGGTTGTTTCTATATCTTTGTGGTTGTGAATTGAGCTGCTATAAACATATGAGTACAAATGTCCTTATGGTAGAACAATCATTTTTCTTCTGGGCACATACCTAGTAATGGGATTGTGGGATTGAATAGGTCTATTTTAGCTCTTTGAGGATTCTCCATACTTCTTTCCACTGTCTTAGATTGCAATACCACCAATAGTGTATAAATGTTTCCTTCTCTCTGCACACATACCAGTATCTGTAGCTCTGGGAATTTGTGATATGAGCTAATCTTGCTGGGTTTAGCTGGTATCTTAAGGTGGTTTTGATTTGACTTTCTCTGATAATAGAGATGATGTTAATTTTTTCATGTGTTTTTCCGCCATTTGTCTATCTTCTTCAGAAAAGATTCAGTTCATATCTTTTTCCCAGGAATAAATGGGGTTGTTTGCTCTTTTCTTATTAGTTTGAGCTCTCTGTAAATACTTGTTATTAGGCCTTTGTCAGATTTGTAATATGTAATACCTTCTACCCTTCATAACTTTGCTTTTGTTGTTGTGGCCTCAGTCGTGAAGAATCTTTTTAGCTTGATTATGTCCCATTCATTTATTTTTGGTGTTGATGAAGTTGCCAATGGGTTCTTCTTCATAAAATCTTTTCCCAGTCTGATACCATCAACTATTTTTTCCATACTTTCTTCTAGAGTTTTTTAACATTTTGCGTCATAGATTTTCATCTTTTATCTAGCATGAGTCAATTTTCATAAGTGGTGAGAGGTGTGGGTCCAATTTCAGTGTTTCACATGTGACTAAACAGTTCTCCCAGCACCATTTATTAAATAGGGATTCTTTTCCCCAATAAATGTTTTGGTTTAGTTTATAAAAGATCAGATGGTGATATGCAGCTGGTTTCATCTCTAAATTCTATAATCTAGCCCCATAGATCTATGTCTCCATTGTTGTGCCAATACCATGCATTTTAATCACCGTAGATGTGTGGTATATAACCTGAAGTCTTATAATGTGATGCCTCTAGATTTGTTTTTATTTTTTAGAATGTCATTAGCTATTTGAGATTTTTGGTGGGTTCAATATGAAATGAAGAACTATTTTTTCAAGTTTGTACAAAATCTGTCATAGTTCAACATACTTTTGCCATTGCTGGCATTCTGTGATTTAATACTTGTTCTCATTTTCATGGGAATGACACTCCTAAACATTGATTTGTATAAACTTATAAACTCATGTCAACCACAGTATATTAATATTTATAAATCTGCATTAAGTGAGAATTTTCCTTTATATTACTGAAGTATTACTAAGAAATAAACCCCAGGGCAATATCAGGTGGCTTCCTAGTACATCTGACATTTGGGTAATTCAACACAATCATAAATGATAATTACCTTATAAAGAAGCTCAAAAGTAGGCATATGCTCTTTTCTGACAAAGTGTTGCCTTTTTGTCAGTTCTGGCTTGAAGTCCCACACAGAAATTTTCCAGAATGGAGATTCACCAATGGGAATAGTCCCCAGCAGGGGTCTAGTGTCTATTTCATCAAAACAGATCATGAAAATATGCACTGAGTTTATCTTTTAGCACATCTTCAGCAATGGATTTTTGAATTTAGCAGCTTAAATAGAATAGAATACTTTGAATAGTAAGGCTTTTATTCAACTTTGTAATAATAGCAAAATAAACTCATATATCTTTTCAACCTGAGCTCATCAAACTTTAACCTTTTGCCAGTTTGCTTCAACTCCTTTTAATAAATTATACACAATCACACACATGTACTTACACACTTAATGTTGATGAATCATTTCATATTTAAGACATTAGGATAATTTACTTCTAAATTCTTCAACATTTATCTTCTAAGAACAAGGCACTCCTCTCACTTTTGAAAACAATATTTTAAAATGCCTTTTGGTATTATCATGAAATTTATATATAATACACCTACATCCACATAAAATTTACAAAAATACTATAGAAAGTGTCAACTGTTATAGTATAGAAAATATTAAGAGAATGTATTATAATAGAAAAGTAAAATAGCCATTTGTACTAGATGCCCAAATGAAGACTTAGTAGGTATGCTTTTACTATTTGAGACAACCGTTTCAAAATACTGATTCTTATAATTCTTATAGAACTTCAAAAGACCCTAAATAGCTACAGCCATCTTGAGCAAGAACAACAAAACTGGATGTATAATATTTCCTCTTTTCAAATTAAATTACAAAGCCATAGTAATCAAAACAGTATTGTAAGGCCATAAAAAGAGACACATAGATCATTGAAAGAAAATAGCACAGAAATATTAATAAATCCATGAATATATGGTCAGTTAATTTGTGAAAAGAACACCAAAAATACATAATGGGGAGAGGACACTCTCTTTAACAACAACAACAAAAAAAAAATGTTGGGGAAACTGCATATTCACATAAAAAGAATATTAGACCTTTATCTCACCCCATATTGACAAATTAACCCCAAATGAATTAAAGTCTTCAATATGAGACTTGAAACTGAAAAACTCCTGAGAGGAAACATTAATTAACTTCTGAATGAAACGAAACACAGGCTGTAATGTATATCATCATTGAATTACCAGAAAATTCAGAAATTTAAATAATGCAAAAGTGCTTTTTGATGATTTATGAAACATAGAATCTATGCTCAGATGTATGAAAACAAGTATCTCCCCATATCAATATGGCTATATTGCTGCAAGGCATTGTAAAGTTGTGTGGAGTGAACTAACAGGTGTCTGCTATGCAGGAATGAGGTGTGCATTACAAGTATTCTAGCATATCTGGCCCTGTTGTCTTAAATACCAAATAATGTCCTAGATACCTCTTAGAGAATTATAATTCTCACTAAGAATAAGTGATTTAAGCAAAAATGATTATAAAACATTATTTACAAATACAAGGCACTAAATTTTAGTAATCAAGGCTTTCCTGAAATATTCATTTATATACTATTTTATTCAATAACTCATTTTAAAAAGGGTCTGAGTTGATTTGACAAAATACAAATTTAGTGCCTGACAACCTATTTTTTCATTATATCCATAATACTTGGAGATACCAGCAGAATTTTTTTTCTGAGATTATAAGTACCAGTGATGAGCCTCCAGATGGAGCATTAATACAAATGATTCTAGGAACATAGCTGATTCTTCAAGTCACCTTGATTTATTTGTTAAGATCATTATACAAATGATTGCATATCATACTTCTCCAAAACAATGCCTTTAGAGAGTATTACTATAAAATGAAGATAGGAATATGTACCCCTTTGTGCCTAAGTAAATTCCAATGTCAAAATAATAATGTAGTAATAAACAAGTATGAGCAATTATATATCAAACAGCTTTAGGATATTAAGGCAAGTGTATACTGAACTTAAATACCAGTTATACATTTTCTTAAATTACAACCATATTCAATGTGATCATGGATAATAATAATTCAGTGCACTAGGATAGAGGCAAATGTGGCAAATATCGTAAATTAACTTTACTTAAGTTATTATGATTTTCTATACCGTTTCTTTTCAAAAGTGTATTTCACAAAGCAAGCTCTGGATTACAAAATTATTCCACAATAAACAATTTAATACATGAAAATGCTAATGTTTCAGTAACATGCTTTTATCTAAAATATCCAGGGACACTTTGAATAGATCATTTAAGAGAGAACACCGGAACTCAACACAGAAATGACAGAAAAGACCTAAGGCAAGGAAAGGGAGGTAAGTGAGGCAGCCTGCCCCTGGAATAGGCCTAAAGTTCTAAAATACTTCCAAGTGCAGGGAAAAGATAAGACAAAGATCTCAAGTGGTATGCGTTACCACTGGGATTTTTGCAATCCATGCCATGGAACAGCCTCTGTAACCTTGAAGGCCCTGAGATATCAGGAGCTGCCTGGAGACTGCATGAAGGCATTGCTTCACACAAGGAGTTTAGATTAGGTTCCACATACCCACTGACACCTAAGCAACTATAATGCAGTGCCATTTTGAGAGCCTAGCTCACAACAGCCTGCATCCTGACCTTTGGCCGAACAATCATGCATTTTTACATACCTGGAACACCAATGATATCCTTTGCCCACAACTGCTACTGCTATTGTCTGCTGTTCCTAAGGTTTAAAAGTGAGCCAGTGTCAGTGATTATACCACCCTTAGCAGGGGAGTTGCTTTCATATGCACATTCTAAGAGGAAAGACTTCCCCCACCTAAAACCAACACCACTACTGTCTGCTGCACCTAGGTGCTGAAGTGCAAGCCACTGGCAGGGACCCTGTGCTCCATAAACAGGGTCTCTATGCATTTATACACACCCTAAGGACAGATTCTACAACCTACAATCACTGCTGCTGAAGGCTACTGCCATTAAGCATCAAAACACACCCCACTGTCAGTTATCTCACCATCCCCTAAGTAGCATGGCACAGAACACTTGCTTGTGACCTGAAGATAGTACTCCCCACTTGAAGTAGCTGCCATTCCTGGCAGCTGCCACTGGGTGCTGAAGTGTAAACTATTAGCAGTAACCCTGTCACCCCAATCCTCAGGGTTGCTGCACACACCCCAAATAAAGGGGTTCTTCACCTGAAGCCACAACTATCACTGACTGTTACTGCCAAATGCCAAAGTGTAAATCACTGGCAGCAATACTATTGACCCCAGTAGCAAGGCTAAAGTACATTTACATGTACCTTCAGGATAGGCTCCGGTGCTCAAAGATATCATCTTATGCTGAAATCCACAGTGCTTTGTGGAAAACCTCTCCATATTTAATTAGTAAGAAATAGAGCACCTGAACAGACCAATAACAAGCCATGAGACTGAAGCAGTAATAAAAAGTTATCCAGATCAAGTAGAATGATATGGAAATATTTATTTTTTTATTGTTTATAAGATTTCTGGAATTGCTTGTTTTGTAAAATCATTGTGGTCTATGAGTTTATGACACTTTGAACTTTGTTATTTAATTTAATTCATTGCTTAATTGCTGTTTTCCTATGAATGATTTTACTGTGGTTAATGTGTTAGCATAGCAGTATTCCCAGATAGTTTTTTGTTTGTTGGGAGGTTGGGCTTTGGGGGGGCAGAGTTAATACTTTGCATGAAATATCTTATTTTATAACAGTGAAATTGCTTTCTCTTTCATCTTGTGATTTTTTTTGAGGTGAAACTTAAGTTTTTGTGTGAGTAGTACTATTATACCTATCTTGAGTGTTGTGCTTGTACTGCATCACATTATACCTTTGTTTAATTCTTAATAAACTGTTCACTTGTTAAAAAAATGTTTTAAATAAATAAACAATAAATATAAAAAGAAATAAACTCTACAGAATATTATCCTGATGAAACATTTCTATATGTAGAAGTCTTTGGGCTGGGCACAGGTGCTGATGCCTGTAGTCCTAGCACTCTGGGAGACTGAGGCAGGTGGATTGCCTGAGCTCATGGGTTTGAGACCAGCATGAGCCAGAGCGAAACCCTGTCTCTAAAAACAGCTGGGCACTGTGACGGGCATCTGTAGTTCCAGCTACTGGGGAGGCTGAGGCAAGAGAATCTCTTGAGTCCAAGAGTTTGAGGTTCCTGTGAGCTATGACACCAAAGCACTCTATTGAGGGCAACAAAGTGAGACTCTGTCTAAAAAAAAAAAAAGAAGTCTTTGACTAAACATCCTCTAGTGCTTTTTTTTTTTTTTTTTTTTTTTTTTGAGACAGGTCTCAGTCTCTCACCCAGCTAGAATTCAGTGACATCATCATCATAACTCACTGCAACCTCAAACCCTGAGGTTCAAATAATTCTCCTGCCTCAGCCTATGGAGTAGCTGAGACTACAGGTGGCTGTCACCATGCTGGGTTAACTTTTTTTCTATTTTTTGTAGAGATAGGGTCTTGCTTTTCCTCAAGCATGGTCTTCTCAAATTCCTGGCCTTAAGTAATCCTCCTGTCTCAGCCTCCCAGAATGCTAGGATTACAGGCATGAGCCACTATACCCAGCCTCTCTAACACTTTTATGCAACAATACCATAGGTATTATCTTAGGCAAATCAATTTGGTGGAAGATTTCATGATAACTGAAAATCTAGAAATTCTTCTTTGAAAATGATGCAGCATAACATTTATTTGGCATTTAATATCTTAATTACTAAGTACATTTTTATCTATGTATGTCTCATTTCACTAGATAGTTAGTTCCTTAAAGGCGGGTTGTTTATCTCAGGTCTTTCATACTATAGGACCTGGTGCACAGTTGGCGACTCGTTGATTCATTTTCTCATTCATTCATGCAGTAAAGATTTTTTTTTAAGCATTTATGTGTAAATTTCTTGCTAGACCTTGAGCACATAATGATGGGTAGGTGCAGGGCTCAATAAATTCCTGTTGACAAGTGATTAATAATTCTCAGCCACATTTCAGAAAGAGCGTGATTCCTTTTACTCCTGAATTCCAAGTAGATGTGCACTACAAGTCTTATTAACCCTGCTGTAAAAATGGGGACACCAAGATACAGAGATTAATTAACTGACATGGCTAGGGTCATGTACTTTGTTAAGAGTGGAGCAAGGATTAAGGCTCTTCCAGGATCTTTCTTGGACTGAGGTGCTGGGGGAATTCATTCAGATTGACTGGGGTTCATATTTCATTTAAATGCTCTCATTTCACTTCTGCTACCTCTACTTTCTCTGACTTATATTTTAAGACCTGTGGTCTGAATTGGTTTACTTCCACTTCAGACACTGTCAGGATATATTAGACACTGAGGGTCCATGACACCATCTGAAGTAGAACTGCTATTAGTAGAAAATATATAAGCAGTTTTAGATTTCAATATAGGATAGTACGTTTTTGGAAAGAACCTACTTTCTACTAAAAATACAAGTGGTAACAGTGAACCTTGGTTGAATTTTGAAATGGTCAAAAAAATTAAAATTTGATTTTACTATACATCCTCAGGCAAGTGTAGCCAAAGGAAAGTAGGTAACGGTAAATATTTTAATCTCCTTTCAATGCATCTACAATCCATTCTGCTGAATAAGATCTGACAGGTTCCTGACTGTGAGCAGAGATAGGCTAACAAGTCTGATGATACATAAACTTGCATCAGATACAGACTCCATTTTTGCTGTAATCATCCATCCATAGCCTAGCCTGCTCAGCTGACAAGGCATGTTATTAATAAAGTGTATTGCACCACAAGTGCAATGCCCTACATGGTGTTTATCTTGTTGGAAACTGTAATTGTCTGAAACAATGGCCTCAGTGAAAAGATGTGAAATCTTATGAGCTGTGTAAAGATCAAAATAATTTATACTAATAAAATGGTAGCTGTTCATGAAGAATTAAAACACAGATTATGCTACAGAGTTAATGACACTATCTTGCTTTTAAATTTTATTTCTATGCTAGTCCCTGTGAGAAGACCTTGAATTTCAAGCCAAGCCTTGTGAAGAGACCAAGTTCCCCCACCAGAATGTAAAGCTCCACTTTGGCTTATTCACCTATGTCTCCCTGGCACATCGCACAGCACTTGGAAGTGAGTGAACATTTAACACACCCATTAAATGAAAAAAAAAATGAATAAATATGAGTAGAGGAAAGAAATGGAACCCATTTCAGGTTCAGGCCAAGCCATTATCAGAGTTCCTCCAAAGTGTGACTTAGAAAAATAGAGTGGGATCCAATGTTCAGTGGATTGGGACTGAATTGGGAAGAAGAGGGTGAAATGGAAGCAGTCCCCAGCCAAGTGGCTGAAGATCCCACAAGGCACTCCCACATTGCTCAACTGGACAGAGAAGCTCTAGGCATAGGGCAGAGGTGGGAAAGCATGCCCTGGGTCCCACTTCCCTACCTGCCCCCCAACCCCACCCAGCAGGGTCTGGATTCTACTGGAATTGAAGGGACTTTTGCTCCCCTCTGATTCCCACTAATGAACTACCAGGTAGAACAGCCTGCATGTCCTTTAAGAACCACTGTAAGGAGCTAAGACAAGAGCAAGGCTTTAAGTACCACGATAGATGGAGGGCCCCGAGTTGAAATGGAGCTGGTATACCTCTCCATTGAGATAGTGAAGAAAGAATCCATATGAACAAAAACAGAATGATTTAGAGGTAATGAAGTAGAGCAGGTACAGAAATATTTTGAGTAGAGGAAAGGAAAGATAAAAGAATCTGTTGGAGCCTAAGCCACACCTCCTTATTTTTCGGACAAAATTTGATGTTGTTTGAATTATGTCCTTCCAAATGCTCACAAAAGATGATTTCTTTCCCCAGCATGAGGAGTATATTATGATTGGTGTTATTCCTTTTACAAATAATCAGTTTAGGATCCATATGTGTCACAGTTCTACCCAATGGAACTCAGTTTTGATAAGGCCTCTAGAAAGTGTTTCACTCCCTTTGTTCCTCCTTCTCTCCCTTCTATCCTTCCTTCCTTCAGTTAGTTAGTGAGACTGGGACTCTGGCACCTGGACTAGAGTGCAGCAGAATCAACATAGCTCAGTGCAACCTCAAACTACTGAGTTCAAGCAAACCTCTTGCTTCAGCCTCCAGCAGCTGGGACTACAGATGCTCCTTACTATGTCTGGCTAAGTTTTCTATTTTATTGTAGACATGGGGTCTTGCTTGTATTCAGGCTGGTCTCAAACTCCTGGCCTCAAGCCACTCTCCTATCTTAACCTCCCAAAGTGCTAAGATTACAGGCATGAGCCACTGCACCCAGCCCTCCTTCCTTTATTATGAAAGAAAAGTGGAGGATAGTATTCCTCTACTTTGCTGGATGCCTTGAACAGCATTTGACCCCAAGACAAAATGAAGTCATTGGATCAGCCATGAAGGAAGACTGCAAGAGATTACTATCCCCTGAGGATGGAAGAGATACAAGAATATATCCACTCAGGTCCTGGACAACTTCCTTGAGTTATTCAATCAACCAATAACTGAAACCATCTTCCTCCAAACTTCTTATTTTATGAGCTAATAAATTCTAAATTCCTTCTTTCTCAAAAGCCACTGTAGTTTTGCACTTTTGTAGATACCTTGATCTTTTCTACTGAAGTAGAAGGTGAGAGCATGTGTTAAGAATGTGCAATGTGGGGTTAAAAGTTTGAAACAGGTATTTCGGCTTTCACTCATAGCCTCCTTTTTCTTTCCCCTTCCCCATTCCTGCTGGACTTACAGAAGGACCAGCAGACACAGGACTGGACCCAAAAGGACTTCTCCCTTCTGAGACGTAGTTTTGTTACTGGCTGAAGTTAATTGTGTTTGCCACCTTCTTCCCTGAGGACTTGTTCTGTCCCAGAAGACTCCTCAGTCACTCCAGTAAACCAGCTTCTAGGGCCTTATCCCCATCAGTTCTACAGACATACCTACACGTCTGAACCTACAGCAACAGCTTAGGCTTGAGCAGGGAGTCCCACCCAATTCTGAACCTGTAATCTAGCAATGCTTGGTGGCTCTTGAGTAGACATTGAATAGAAAATGGCCATGACTTAGGGATGGGAACTGGCGCAGGCATGGGAAAAGGTTTGAGAACACAGGAGCTAGCTGGATTTACCAGTTGTTAACTCTTATGAAGCCCACGTACCATCGAGCACAGGCCGCCGCACGTACAGAGTTAGCCTCAATGCATGTGTATTGAAATGTCATTAAATGACCAGATTGTAGGCAGGTCAAATGGCTTCCTTGTAGAGAATCTTCCCTTCAGATGGTGACTTTCAAGCGTACCATGTTCCCCCCCAAACAAAAACTTAAATATTTTCACCTCAGTTATGTTAAGTTTATTTTTATAACACACTTTGAAATAGGAAGTGGTAAGAATAGTTTTATTTAATTTGCCAGGAAGAAACAAGACACAAAGAGATGATCTGACTTGGCCACCATCCCAGAGGGCATCCGTGGCAGAGTTGGGATGGTCCCTAAGTCCCCAGGGCTCTGGAGCCTTTGTTCTGATGTCCCTGTATATAATTGTTTTGATAGCAATTTCCCTGGTTCTCTCTCACTAGGCTGCTAATCACGCATGTCAATCACATTTAGGAACACCATGGGCCTAAGGGTCAGCCACAGTCTCAAGAGAAAGCGATTCAAAAGAGGAAACAAGGACAATACAACATTTTCTCCTTTAAACTGACGTCTGTTGTGCACGCAAAAGTCTGACAAAGTGTACAGGAGAGTTCTGCTCCCCCTTCTCCACCTGCCAGAGGTAGAAAGGAAAGGGGATATCAAGCACCCTACCCACAGTTTACAGCAAGTGAGAGATCCACCAGGGTAAGGTACTGACAGAGTTCACCCAGTCTCTAAAGAACCAGAAGGGAAGTCGTTTTTCCTCCTCAAAGGTGCATCTCTCTGGCTGTATCCTACAGTATGTTAAGAAAGCGGAGACCGTAGCAGAGCATTCCTGTAAAGATGCTAATTCCCCTTGTCCTACGGAACACCGGGTCTTTGTGCCTTCACTTTCACTTTAGAGAGCAGCGTCGCGGGGCCCAGACTGCAGGGCCCTGGCCTGCACCCAGACCGGGCCCGAGTGGACAGCGCTGGGCCGCGAAGAGCGCACGCGCGGGCCCCGAGGCCGTCGGCGTGCGGCGTGAACTCCGGCTGTGCGTGTGCGCGTCCCTCGAGCACCGCCCGCGCGGCGGGGGAAGCCGTCGGCTAATCTCCTGCCACTCAGCCCGGCCGACGTCGGCGCCGGGGCCGCAGCGCCGCGGGCCTCTCGCCGCGCCGGGTCGGGCCGCGCGCGGAAGAACAAATAGTCCCAGTGGCGGCGCCACGCGCCCTCCACGGCCCTGCTCGGCCCGCCCGGGGCCCCGGCGACGGGAAGTCTACTCAAGGGCGGAGCCGGGCCGGCCTCCGCGGCTCCCCGACCCCGGCTCCTCTCGTGGCGGCCAGACGGGTGGATTGCGCTCCCTAGGGAAAAGTAATTGGATTCCGAGTTCCCTCCAGCCGGGATCAGCGGAAATCAGCAGCTGAGCCTGCAGCTTGGGAGGGGAGGAGGGGAGAGGTCGGGGCTGCCGCCCACAAGGGAAGCGGCGAAACGCCACTGTCCCCTACAACGTGTGCCTGCTTGTTTCTCTGCAGGCCGCGGTAGGAAACTGGGTAGCAGAGAAAGGAGGAGTAGCGGAGATTGCTCCTGGTGCCTCCCATCCACCTCCAGCCCCCTGCACGTGACTCTTGCCGCTTCCAAGTTGTAAATCGTCATCTGCATTGTGAAATTCACCTGGTTGCACATAGCCGGGAGGTACTTTGGAAGACTTGAGGCTTTCAGACGCCGCTCTTCTGTTTCCTTTCAAAGCTCTACTTGGAGCTGAGGTAGAGAAAGAACACCATCAAATCTGGAATTGGAGGTGTCATTTATGAACGAAGTAACTAAGAAAATAGCTTTCTTACCAGAATCATCCGGGGAAATATCTCAAGTCTTTTCCTTAGTAACGGCTAACTTCCAAATTACTTTTCTCCTGAGAAGATGGATCTGAAGTGGGAACTTTAAGCAGAATGTTTGGTTGAAATAAGAATGTCCTAGGAATTTTCAGCGACTTTAACTCAGTTGTCTTGTGATTTTTTTTTTCATCTTACTGCATTTCAGTCTTTCAATCATCATTAAACCAGCTTTTATTGAGGACTTTCTGTGAGCCAGTCTCTGTTCTACTTATCAGGGATACATCAGTGAATAAAACAAGGCCTCTGCACGCATGGAACCTCATTACAATGGGGAGGAGGGAATAGACTATTTATAAACATATACAATAGTACAATGTCACATACTGATAAGTTATTATGAAAAATAAAGCAGAGTAAAGTACAAAGATGTAGGTGAGAATGGTGTACGATTTTGTATTTTAGATAAGTTGACCTAGGAAGGCCTTTTTGAGGAAGTTATGTTTAAACAGAGGTCTAGATGGAAAGAGATAGAAAGGCAAGCAAATATCTGGGGAGAGGACTTTCCAGGCAGAGGGAAGAGCAAATGCAAATGCTCTAATCCAGTTTGGGGGGAGTTTGAAGTAGTAGAAAGCGAGGGGCCCAATGTGAATGCTGCGCAGTGAGCAAGAACAGTTGGAATGAGGGTGGAAATGGGTTGAGCAGTCCAAGGCCATATAGACTGTGGTATGTGTGGTCTTAGTGTTTGCTTTCAGCATAATTTGAAACTTCTCTAAGCTTTATTTGCACTGAAGTATTCTGGCTCTCTTCCTACATCTCCACCAGGCACTAAATCCATTTCATTCGTAGATGCCGCTATTTCCTTCTGGTCTCTAACCGCAAATACTGGTTTCTTCTTTTCTTTTGCCCTCTGGTACTCATCTACTGCTACTGCTTCAAGTGTTTCTTCTGTGTTTCCATATCTTTAATGTCACCTTTATTCTAATTCCTATTCTCATCTTCATATACCTGACATTTCTTTTTTGAGACAGACATTTCTTTTTTTCTGTTGCCCTGGCTAGAGTGCAGTGGCATTATCATAGCTCACTGCAACCTCAAACATCTTGCCTCAGCCTCCCAAGTTGCTGGGACTACAGGCACAAGCCACCATGCCTGGCTAATTTTTCTGTTTTTAAATAGAGACAGTGTGTCACTCTTACTCAAGCTGATCTCAAACTCTTGACTTCAAGTGATCCTTCTGCCTTTGGCCTCCCAGAGTTCTAGGATTACAGGTGTGAGCCACCACGCCTGGCCCCTAATTAACATTTCTAATTGGATATCTTACCATTTTTCAGATTTCAACAGGTCCAAAACTTATCTCACTATCTTTCCAAAATCTTCTTTCTTCTTCCTCCTTGATACTATTGTTCTCTCTGCCACCCAAGCTTGGAGGCCATCATTGACCCATCTCTTTATTCTTTTTATCTAGTCAGTTGTCAGAGCCTTTGATTTATCCTTTAATATGTTCCATGACAAATCTCTGTCTATCTCTTTTTCGTGGTCTCTATCTAAGCCCTTGAACATTGCCAGCTAAGATTTCCACGGTTTGTATATGATCTTCCTTATCTCTCTGTTCCAGTCTAACCTGTTGGAATAATTATTGTAAATCCTCAGTCATAACACAGATCTTCATTCTTCAGTAACGTTATGGCTAAATTTTCTATTTCATTACATTTAAACTCTTCTGATTGACTTCCAAGGTCTTTCCCCAATCTAGCTCCCCCTCGACCCTGAGATCTACTCCTCTACTGATTCAGTTTTAGCTAGGTTTGTCTCACAAGTACATTTATGTTCCTTTATTCCTACATATATTTGTTTATGGATCTACCATCACATAACTTAGCGTTTAATTCAGTAAGGATCTGTTGGCTACTAGTGACATAAAATCCAACTCAAATTGGCTTAAACAGAAAATGGAATTTATTGGCTGACATAATTAAAAATTTCAAGATAGTATTATTAGATACAGGCTTGGTGAAAGAGTTCAAATTATGTCAAGATTCAGATTCTCCTCCATGTGTTAACTCTCTCCTCTGCTGTTTATTTCGTTTTCAAGCTCCACAAGTGAGCAACCAATAATCCTCACTACCAGTAAAGGTCAAGTGCCCATTTCTAAACCAATCACTGTTGCCAAAAGAAAGATGTTTAAATTGGCCTGGATTGACTTATGAGCCCATCTCAGGAGTTGTCTATCAACAACACATGAATGGCACAAGAAGGTGGTTTGATGTAGGATAGGAGTATGGTTATGAGAAGAAGGATTGGATGTGTCTCAGGTAACATAAACAACAGACATATTACACATCCCTGTTCTTTTTTTTTTTTTTTTTAGCAAGAGTCTCACTCGCCCTCAGTAAAGTGCAGTGGCGTCACAGCTTACAGCAATCTCCAACTCTTGGACTTAAGTGATTCTCTTGCCTCAGCCTCCCAAGTAGCTGGGACCATGAGCGCCCACCACAATGCCTGGCTAATTGCTGTTGCAGTTCTCATTGTCGTTTAGCTGGCCCGGGCTGGGCTTGAACCCGCCAGCCTCGGTGTATGTGGCTGGTGCCATAACCACTGTGCTATGGGCGCCAGGCCAACATCTCCTTCTTTACTGGATGTCTCCAAACACTCTTCCCCTACATAGGTTTTAACCAACATCTATGGCTACTCAACGCAACAGTATTTTTTACCACCAAAAATGTACTCACATATAAATACTGCAACAACTCCAACTCCAGGATAGCAAGGTGATATGGTTGTCTCTATCATGGAATAATATGGTTTTTCATGATCTAGTAAAACCGGAGACTACATTATAAAATCAGCTACAAAACAGTCTATAATGACAAAAAAGAAAAAAAAACTGCCGTGAAAACTCCTATTTAGAAATATAAATTAATAGCAAACACACAGTGGCCTCCAACTCATAGCATATATTGTATTTTGCTAGGCAGGAATGGCAAGAACTTTCTAACATGAGAGGGGAGGAAGTTTCTTGGTCAACCAATCTGGCTGCCATAAGTTCTGTTCTTGGAGGATTTCTCATCCATTGTTCCTCTGTGGCCATGTTTGTAATGGACAATGGAGAGGAAAATCCTCTAGGGAACCACACCTCTTCAGCATTCTCCTTCTTGATACAGTAGGGATTGAAAAATCACCTGCTATGGCAAAGATAACTAGGTTTTACTACCAAATAGTTGTGATCCTCTTCTAGGATATAGAGTTGAAATTAAGTAGTAGGTGCCTAGGCAGGGACTACATTTCCCAGCCTCCATATTAATCCTGGTAAAGTCATGTCAGTAATTATCTCCATTGGAGTATGAGTGGAAGTGATGTGTATCATTTCTAGCCAATGTGGTTAAGAGACTGCTTTTGACAGTCTCTTTTTCCCTTCTCTGGCTTCACTGAATGGTCTCTAAGACAGTGGAGGATAGCTGAGCCATAATATGGAAAGAGTCTGAATAGCTGAATGACTTTGCAGAAGTCCACCTTTTGATTAGGAGCATTGATATTGGACTCTACAAAAGTGTAAAATAAGTATCCATTATGTTAATAAGCTATTCAAACATCTGCATTATCTGTTTACAGCAGTTAGTGCTAAGGCTGAGAAACACCCTTTGTTCTCCAGAGTTAGTGTTTCCTCTCACAATGCAGTTTTTTTAATTCTAGGAAGCTTCTGGTCTAAGTACATCTGGCAAATTCCATGGGGGTGGAGGGAATTCCAAAGCCAGAAGAATTTTTAAGCTGAAGTCTTTGAATCTAGATTCCAATATGGGTATTTTTGTTTTTTAGTAACAGACTTTGGCATCCCACTAAATTAATGGCCTCCATTTTGGTTTCGGCTTGAGAACAATGTGAAACAATATTAAAAGTGGTGGTAGTTCTGTGTGCCCTGGTGGTGGAGGAAGTAGAATGGCATAACTTACCTCTCTCAGCAGGCAGGAATTCCTTGAGAAAGGACTGAATGTGTTCAGGCTTTTCCCAAATACTGGTCTTATCCATTTCTTGCCTTCAGGGACATTAACAGTCTCTTGGTGTTTTTCTAACCATTTATGGCTCCAGATAATTGAAGTTTCTGCCATCTTTTATTGCAGCTCATAAGCAAAAATGATCATTTATAACAAAGTGGTATCTTTTCCTCTGGGCCTTAAATAAATCAAACTCAGTCCTAAGTTTGAGTCTTTTTTACAGGACTATACTAAAAGCTATCAAGTTATAGTTGGTGTTTCTAGTAACTGATATTTCAATAACAGGCCCTTCAACAGTTTTTCTTAACAGAAACATGTTCTGAATCCTAGTACACAACAGGTGCCAGTTTAATCTATTGCTTTAATGTTGAATTCCCAGAATAGATGGTGCCTTATCTGAATCAAGTGATTTGACATTTTTGGACTCCTATCTTCCTAATCCCCACTTTTGATACCAATTTATAAATTATTAGAGCTATTTTAGTTGTAGGTAACAAAATAAGAAAGAACACAACTCAGACTTATTTATGAAGAAAAAGGGAATATATTGGCTATTTACTCACAGAACTAAAAAACTAGTGATACAGTTAGCTACTGGCATAGCTTGATCCAAGGGTTTAAGCAATGCCTTCTGTGTTGGCTTCATTTTCAGACTCCATATGGTGGCTCCTTGCAGCTCCAATTCAGGTAATCCTTACTGGTAGCAATCTCAGCAGAAGAGTACATGCCTTTTTCCCACAGGTGCCAGCAGAAGTCTTCTCCCATTTCACTGGCTTTGATTAGGACATGTGTCCAGAGGAATCCATTAAGTCAGGCCTTATTCACATCCTTACTTATGTTGTTGAGAGTGAAGTTCATTCTACTTAAAAGACATTAAGAGTATTAGAAGAGGAATATCAGAGTATGGTTATCAAAAGAAAGGTGAATGAATACTGACTGGCAAAAACCAGATTTCTCTCATTAGATACCAAAATGTGTAGTATTTCTTCACTGCTTCACAGATATTGGCTTTATCTCCTTCACTGGCTTAACTATAAGTGTCTCAGTAGCAGGACCAGGTACAATATGTCTTAATAGTGCCAACTTAGCAGGCAGACCTTAGGTAGTGGCTGCTGGGGGGCCTCTTCTTGTATTACTAAAAATGGCCCACTCAAAGAGTAGGCCATTTAATAAAGGGTCCATGTACAGAGAGATGTGAAGATGTATTACTAAATAAAAGATGTCAGAGATGTGTTATTAAAAATGGCCCACTCAAAGAGTAGGCCTTAATAAAGGGTCCATGTACAGAGAGATGTGAAGGGTTAAGGGAACCAACAAGGAATAACAAAGTATTTGCTTAAGGTCTGGCCACAATGGGAGACCTGAAGCCTGAAGGAACAGGGAGCTTTCAGTGGAACCCTGTGAGACCTGTGGCTTGCAATGGGAAACTTGAGGAAGGCTGTGACTATAAATTGAGAAATGTAGCCACTGCCAAAATATGGCCCAGCAAAGGACTGGGGCAAACACTGGTCCTCTTTTCTTCTCATCCTCCAAACTTCTATTGGTACCTTCCATTGGCCAAACCAAACCAGAAACCAAAGATTGTGGGTTATATAGTCTGTAAGAGTTCAGCTTCCAGTAAAAAGCACGACAAATAGGGTGAAAATGGATCCACAGGAGTAAATGGAAAATTATCAGGATACCCCTATTATATTCGTTGGGCAACCATAAATAAAAACATTTTCTATTCTATAAGTGTTTAACTATATAGCATAGATTTTCTGGAAAATATAACTTTACCCTTTTTAATAAATTTGTTAAATATATAACTAATATGATTTAATTTTAATAGCATTTTAAGACTTCAACTTTCATGAACTCATAAATCATAAAAAGCCTTTTTCTTTTGTTAGCTCATGTAGTTAAAAAGCTATCATCATTGTATTGATATGGAACTCCTCAAGAATATTGTACCTGGCAATCCATCAGAAAGCCCTAGCACAGTGCTTGTCAAAGAGTGACAAATTTGATAAATGTTTGATGATTTGAAGAATGATTAAATGAATAAATTAAAGCAGGTGGAACCAGAGACTTTAAGTGGAAAACTAAATGGGTTTTCCTTGTTAGAGATTGATGATAACTATACAACATCTACCAATAATGTCTCTTAAAGTCTTGACATTGACTTCCTAGCTGTTGATCAAGGTCTTATCTCTTACAGAAAATAGAACTGCAATAAATTTTCTTTGCCAATCTTTAGAAGTAAGAAGTTCCATAATTAACCATTGTGCTAATAAATGCACTATAAAGTCTATTTCAGTTAAGAGAATATTCTACATACAAAACTATATATGTATATAGTTGTTTTTTTTTTTTTTTGAAACATAATCTCACTTTGTTGTCCTTGGTAGAGTGCCATGGCATCATAGCTCACAGCAACCTCAAACTCTTGTGCTCAAGTGATCTTCTTGCCTTAGCCTCTTGAGTAGCTGGGATTACAGGCACCAGCCACAATGCCTGGCTAATTTTTCTATTTTTAGTAGAGATAGGGTCTAGCTCTTGCTCTGGCTGGTCTCAAATTCCTGAGCTCAAGCAATGCACCCACCTCAGCCTCCCAAGGTGCTAGGATTACAGGCATGAGCCACTGGTGCCTGTCCAGAAATGTTATATTTTTAATCTAAAACTGGGTTTTGTCATGAAATTGTCACCTAGATATAAGAAAAATAAATATACTTGCTTTAATATATAAACTGGTATTATAACCTATTTCTCTAACAAACTTTATAGTTAAGGCAAAAATCCGTACTTTACTTCTTTGGCAATCCTGTGTATATAGAGCTTTAAACAGTTTACCAAATGCTTTCATTTGTATCACCATTCATTTATTCATACAGCAAATACTACTGAGTACATATTATGTGCCATACATAATCCCCGCCCTCATGGAACTTACAGTCTAAAGGAGTGCTTCTTGAACTTTAATGAGAATATGAATCATCTGAGGATCTTATGAAAATACACATTCTAAATTTGCTAAGTCTGGGATGGGCCCCAAGACTACATTTTTAATCAGCTGCTGTGGGAAGCTGCTACCTCTGGTCTAGGAACCATATTTGGAGAAATAAGAGCTCAACAGATTTAGTTAATCTTCACAACAGCCACCTTATAAGTTTCAGGGTGTTTTTTTTTTCTTGAGCACTCACTACATACAAAACAATACTATGCAATCTATGTTAATTAGATATAAGCCTTCTGGAAACTCACTATGCAGATGCTCCTCAACTTATGATGAGGTTATATCCCAACAAACCCATGGCAAGTTGAAAATATCATAAGTCATTTAAATTCATTTAATACCCCTAACCTGCTAAACATCTTAGCTTAGCTTAACCTGCGTTGAATGTATTCAGAACACTTACATTAGCCTAAAGTCGAGCAGAATCATCTAACAAAAAGCCTATTCTATGATAAAGTGTTGAGTATCTCATGTAACTTATTGCCTACTGTACTGAAAGTGAAAACCAGAACGGCTGCATGGATACTCAAAACTATGGCTTCTACCAAATGCCTCTTATGTCTACATAATTTTAAAGTTAAAAAATCCTTAAGTGGAAACATCTTAAGTTGGGGACCATATGTATATCAGAAGTCTAGTGTAACAAATAGTTCTGATTGTATGATTCTGTTTATATGAAATTTGCAGAAAATGCAAATCTATAGAGACAGAAAGTAAGAAGATTGGTGTTTGCCTAGGACATGGATAGGAATAGTGATTAACCATAAATGATCTTGAAGGATCTTATGGGGTGATAAAAATGTTTTAAAACTGTGGGCAGTGCCTGTGGCTCAGCGAGTAGGGCGCCGGCCCCATATACTGAAGGTGGCGGGTTCAAACTTGGCCTCAGCCGAACTGCAAAACAGAAAAATAGCCAGGCATTATGGCAGGCACCTGTAGTCCCAGCTACTCAGGAGGCTGAGGCACCAGAATCGCCTAAGCCCAGGAGTTGGAGTTTGCTGTGAGTTGTACGACGCCATGGCACTCTACCAAGGGCAATAAAGTGAGACTCTGTCTCTACAAAAAAAAAAAAAATTAAAACTGGAAGGTGATAATGGCTCCACAACTCAACAAATTTACTAAAAGTCATTGAATTTACACTTTGAAGTGGGTTAATTTTGTAATATGTAAATCATACTCCAATAAAGTTGAAAAAACAAATAATTATGGTACAAGTGAAGAAATACAGCAGTAGAAATGTAATCTCAACTCCTTTTCACTGCCAAGTAAATGGAGCTCTGAGAGGCTAAGTCATATGCTCAAAGCCACATAGCTAGTTAGTGGCAGAGCTAACATATAAATCTAGTCTTATTAAGCTAAGAGTAGCTATTATTGTCAGAAACCTCATTGCCAGAGGAGGCATAGAGATGTATGCCAGGAAACAGATACCCTTCCACCAAAAGGGGATTTGATTCTGTCTCTGAATCCTCACCGTGTGAAGCAGAGATCATCCTGAGTGGTGACCTAGGTGGCATCCCATACATACACTGCCAGCTGACAGTGCAGCCAGCTATCTTCTGGCAGACCCTTTGGCTCCATCAGGCCTTTTAGTTTCAAGTAACAAAAAAATCAATCCTGTCTGATTTAGTAGCAAAGAAATCGGGCAGCTTACAGAATCATTATGAGGGTTAAGAACCGAGCCCAGAGTGGTACAGCCAAGGACAATGCCCACAATCATGTTGCAGAGGCAGCCCAGTGAGAAAACTGATAGTGGTGCAGTTGAGCTCGCTGGACACCGCCCCTTTCTCCACCGCCGCCACTGCTTTGGGAACTCAATTCGGCTACAACTGTGCTGTTGCAAGACAAAGAACTGGCTCCTACCCTTGCTTCTATGTATGTTACTGGTTCCTGATGCAGAGCCACACAGGTGCTTCTTATTAGTAGAGGGTAAGCAATGCAGCCAAAGCTAGGCTGCAAGGGGAGATGGTAAAGTAAGTATCTGACAAGTTCTATCAGTTTCTAGATAATGTGAATCAGGCTTTACTTTCTTCTAAGACTCATATCTGAGTGAATTCTCCATGCCCCAAGAGTTCAGATGCTGTGTAGCCAAAAGCTAAAAATACCAACAACAAACCCCCTTCCCACAAAACATACATCCGCTACCACCTTGCACATACAGTGGCCCGTGGAGCAGCAGTATCAACATCAACTGCAAACTTGTCAGAAATACAGATTCTTGGCCAGGTGCAGTGGATACGTCTATGATCCTAAACCTCTGGAAGGCTGAGGTGTGAGGACTGCCTGAGCTCAGGAGTTCAAGACCAGCTTGAGCAAGAGCTAGACCTCCCTCTCTACTAAAAATATAAAAACTAGCCAGGCTTTGTGGTGGGCACCTGTAGTCCCAGCTACTCAGGAGATTGAGGGAGAAGGATCACTTGAACCCAGGAATTTGAGGTTGCTATGAGCTATGATGCCACAGCACTCTACACAGGGTGACTAAAGTGAGACTGTTTCAAAAAAAAAAAAGAAGAAGTACAGATTCTTGGGTCCTGTTCCAGAAATGCAGAATCAGGATCTGCTTTCCAACAAGAAGCTCAGTCATTTGTATGCATATTAAATTTTGAGAAGTGTTGCTGTATTATATGAGAGTTCTTTTTAATTTTCAAAAATCAGTCACCATTATGGTCTACTCATCCATAGATACATAGAGCTGATAGATTTAATGAAGGACACTCAGTTACATTTGAATTTTAGGTAAACAAAAGTAATTTTTAGAATAAGTATGTTCCATATATTATTTGGGGCATACTTATAACAAACAATTATTCCTTGTTTGTCTGAAATTCAAATTGAACTAGACATCCTATATTCTACGTGGTAACCATAGACATCCACATAATCCTATCCTCACAAACTAAAAAAAGCCTGTAATCCCAGTACATTGGTAGGCTATGGTAGAAGGGTCACTTGAAGCCAGGACTTTGAGACCAGCCTGGGTAACATAGTGAGACCCCATCACCACAAAAAATAAAAACCAAAAATTAACTGAGCTTGTGGGCATGTGCTTGTAGTTTCAGCTACTCAGGAGGCTAAGGAGGGAGGAATGCTCGGGCTCGGGAGTTCGAGGATAAAGTGAGCTGTGATCATGCTACTGTATTCTAGCCTGGATAATAGAGTAAGACCCTGTCTCTGAAAAAAAAAAAAAAAGAAAGAAAGAAAGAAAAAAGGAAAAAGGGGAAATTAACATAACTGCCTACAGGAATGCATTTATATCAGTTTTCTATTTTGGCATGATAGACTATAAGAATCATGAGAGAAAAACATGGAAATTGTACAGTTTCAAGTCTACTCTGAATTCTGTTTAAGCATATTAAGGTCCCTTATAATTTTTCAAATCTATTTTTTATTTTGACAGTCATCAAGAGAGCAGGGTCCCCTATAATTTGCAAGGTGAATGTTAACTGTTCTTGTGGGTAAGAGTTATTTTGTAACTGTGAATTGCAACTCGTTTCACTTAATGTGCTTTGACCAATAACACTTTCATCCCATAGAACCTAACCATATCGACTGACTAAATAAAGGGATATGTGATGACTGGGTTATGTCATTGCTTGGTTACCTCTGGAGACTGCTATTATAACTTCAATGTCTTCCTAAAGAAAAGAACTGCTTCCCAGGAGTTTTAGAAAAATAGCTTTCAAACAGTCTGGGAAAGAGGCAGATTGTGTGATACATCATTTAAAATCAGAAGCATCAGATTCAAAAATCAAAGAAAACATTTAGTACTACAAAATGCATATCAATGACATTTATTTGCAAGATGGCTTAATTTGCTTTAACATTTAGCCAATTATTTCTAATCAGTCAAATATGGAATTTTGGGTGATTGGGAGAAATTGACTTTTCTTTTACAACCTTTTGTGTAGTTATCAGTAAGACACCCCCAATACAGTTCACCAAGAAAAATCTTTCATTTATCCCACCAAGCTTTATCTTATCCTGTTGGCTGACAACAAAATATCCAGGGACTACAAGAAGATTACAGTTCCAAGAAGCAGAATACCCTTAAGGGCTGACAAGTGTTGGGGACTAAATATATACATATATGTATATATATATATATCCCTCATGCTCCCCCAGAAGTTTTTTTAAATCATGTTTGCTGCCACCTTTAAATTCATTTTTTGCGAGCTCCACCCCCAAGGAAGATATCTGTGATAGGTGAATAATGTACACTGGTATGCTGGTTTATGAGCCAGGCCATAAATGTGCCAATTGACTAGTCTTTCTTAAAACATCAAATAAGAGAGAAAACATTTACATCACTAGTCACTTATACAAGCTATTTCTATAAAATAGCTAAGTATGGTTATACATTGCTTGACAACGCTGTAAATTCTGAGAAATGTGTTGTTAGGTGATTTCATCATATGCAAACATCATAGAGTGTACTTACCCAAACCTAGATGGTATAGCCTACTATGCACCTTGGCTATATGGTACAGCTATTATTCCTGGGCTACAAACCTGTACAGTATGTTACTGTACTAAAATCTGTAGGCAGCTCTAAAGTAATGATAAATATTTGTGTATCTAAACATATCTATGCATAGAAAAGGTAACGTGTTGTGCTATGATATGATGACACCGATGACATTACTAGGCAACAGAAAATTTTCAGCTCCATTGTAATCTTTTGGGATTGTAAGCATAGAAAAGGTAATGTGTTGCACTATGATATGATGACACATATGACATCACTAGGCAACAGAAAATATTCAGCTCCATTGTAATCTTTTGGGACCTCCATGATATATGTAATCTATCGTTGACCAAAATATCATTGTGTAGTGCATGAGTGTACTTAAAATAGAGAACTATTAGAAACCATACAAAGCCTTTTACTCCAAAGAGTAGACTGATTAAATAATAATAGTATACTCATAAGAAGCAGGCATTAAAAATAAAGGTTTTCCAACCTTTCCAAATAATGCTTTCTTCAAAGGTAACTCCTTGAAGAAACTACTGGTTCTAGTACTGGAGCGAGAAATTAATCCTAGAACATCTTTTTACAACAGCGCTAAGTATCAAAGACTTCTGGGTCATGTAAAAAGGGACTCAGGAACTCTTTGAAATGGGCTCAGCTCCCATTGATCAAAGAAGGGAGGGACAGTTGGAGCATGAACCAGAATAACTGTTATGGATTGATGCATAGTAAATATGTTTCAATCTATTAACTAAGATTTATACTCTAAAACAAACAAAAAAAAAACCCCTCTATTGGTACCTTTGGACAATGCAAGGAAACCAACTTGTATTTTGAAAACTGGTAAATAAACGGAATGAATTAAGCATTTAGTTCACTTCTCATATGTAAATTGTACCTCAGGGTAACCTTATA
This sequence comes from Perodicticus potto, assembly GCA_963574655.1. Lineage (NCBI taxonomy): Eukaryota > Metazoa > Chordata > Mammalia > Primates > Lorisidae > Perodicticus > Perodicticus potto. The sequence continues at coordinate 25,002 of CAUYRH010034604.1, forward strand.
GCTGGTGAGAGGAGGTTTCTCATTATGGAATATTGAAGCCAATTACTGATGCAGAAATGATAGAGTATCATCATATGGTAACCCCTAATGAAATAAGGAAGCTAGGTCACTGAGGGAATGATCATTAATGAAGCTAACTTCACAAAAAGATTAACAAGTGGACATTAGACCCAGAGCAGCATGGTGATTCATGCCTGTACTCCTAGCACTCTAGGAGGCTGAGGTGGGTGGATTGCTGGAGCTCAAGAGATGGAGCCAACCTGAACCAAAAGCAAGACCCCATCTCTACTAAAAATAGAAAAACTAGCCAGATGTGGTGGTGCATGCCTGTAGTCCCAGCTACTTGGGAGGCTGAGGCAAGAGGATGGATGGCTTGAGCCCAAGAGTTTGAGGTTGCTATGAGCTATGACACCACCATACTCAATCCAGGGTGACAAAATGAGACTCTGTCTCAAAAGCAAAAACAACAACAACAACAAAAAAAACCAAACAAACCAAAAAACAAAACAAAAACACAAACCAAAAAGACATTATTTGTCTCCAACATATAACATCACATATAAAATATTCTTGCCAAAGAATCAAACTGAAATAATAAGAAAACACAAGGGATAAAGAAATGTATTGAATAACATTAGAGGAGTTACAATTAGAAAATACACACTATGAAAAATCCTACAGGACAGTTGCCAAGCTTTGCTTCAATAAATCAATTAAAAGAGAAGGATACAAAAGCAATTGATTAAGAGACTTAAGACACATATCAAACAATGCAATGTATGGACTTTATTTGAATCTCAAACTGAATAAATCAAATGTAATATAAACATTCATAGAACAATTGGGAGAAATTTGAACACTGAATATTTGATGATAATAAAGCATTTTTATAAAAACTGCAAGATGTGGTATGATATTGTCACTGTTTTAGAAGTAGAGTTATCTTTTACATATAAATGAGGAAATATTTGTTAATGAAACAATTTCATGTTTGTTTCAAATTAATCAGAAGGTGCGAATGTATGAATAATCATTGAAGTTGGGTAGAAGATCAAAGGCATTCATTATACCTCTCTCTCTCTCTCTCTTTCTTTCTTCACCAGTGTCTTGCTCTGATCTCATGGCCAGAATGCCATGGCCTCAGCCTAGCTGCCTAAGTAGCTGGGACTACAGGCCTGCATCACTGCACCTGTACAATTTTTCTATTTTTGGTAGAAATGTGGTCTTGCTCTTCCTCAAGCTGGTCTGCAACTCTTAACATTAAGAGATCTTCTTGCCTCAGCCTCCCAGAGTGCTAGGATTATAGACATGAGCCACTATGCTCAGTCTATTCTTGCTACTTTTATATGTGTTTGAAATTTTCCACAAAAAATTGGACTATCGGCAGGGTACAGCAGTCATGCCTACAATGCCAAGGAAGCCAAGGCAGGTGGATTGCTTGAGCTCAGGAGTTTGAGTCCAGCCTGAGCAAGAGCTAGACTTCCTCTCTACTAAAAATAGAAAAATTAGCCAAGTATTGTGGTGGGGGGCCTATAGTCCCAGCTACTTGCAGGCTTAGGCAGTAGGATCCCTTGAACCCAGGATTTTGAGGTTGCTATGAGCTAGGATGGACCCCGTGGCATTCTACCTAGGGTGACAGTGTGAGACTTGGTCTCAAAAATCAAAATGGAGGTTATAAAATTATATTGAGAATATGATCTCAATTTTAAGTTTGTAATATATATTATAGGCACATACATATACATGGATTAGAAAAAAGAGGAAACATACTCAAAAATCTTTAGTGGCTATCTGTTTTTTTTTTTTATGGAGATAGAGTTTCACTCTATTGCCCAGGCTACAGTGCACTGGCCTACCTTATGGGAACCTCAAACTCCTGGGCTCAAGCAACTTTGCTGCCTCAGTCTTGAGTAGCAGAGACTACAGTTTTCTGTCACAGTGTTAGGCCAATGTGTCTATTTGTAGTAGAGACAAGTCTTGCTCTTGCTCAGGCTGGTCTTGAACAGCTGAGCTGAAGAGATCCTCTCACCTCAGGCCTCCCAGAGTGCTAGGGTTACAGGCTGAGCCACTTTGTGCCTGGCTGTGATTATCTCTTTTTGATGGCAAGAGAAATGAAATATACATTCTTTTTTATTCTTTTCTATATTTTTTATCTAGGGAAAATGGATTTTAAGAGGCACAAGACCTAGCTATTTTCAACTCTTCAATTAACATTTACAAAAAATGGGGCCGGGGGCTCACACCTGTAACCCTAGCAATCTGGGAGGCCGACTCAGGTGGATTGCCTGAGTTCATGGGTTCAAGACCAGCCTGAGCAAGAGCAAGATCCCATTGCTAAAAATAGCTGTTGTGGCAGGTACCTGTAGTCCCAGCTTCTCGGGAGGCTGGGACTACAGAATCTCTTGAGCCCATGAGTTTGAGGTTGCTGTGAGCAGTGATGCCAGGACATTCTACTGAGGGCCACGAAGTAAAACTCTGTCTCCAAAAAAATAAATAGACAAATAAATAAAATAAAATCAATTTACAAATAATGAAGACAAGAAAAATATTCTCTCAAGTACTAAAAGTTGTTTTTATGGGGTGGAACTTTGTGAGATTTTATTTCACTTTTTTACATTTCTGTTTTCTTCAACTTTAATATAAGCTTTATCACTTTTAGGATTAAAAATCCAATAAACATTAAATTTAAAATGACAGTAAATTTATGAAGAACAAACAAAATTATTTACTATTTAGGGCAGGCAAGATTTTTAAAAAATGTAGTTGTAGCCAGGCACGGTCACTCACACCTGTAAACCTAGCACTCTGGGAGGCTGAGGCAGGTGGATTGCCTGAGCTCACTGGTTGAAGACCAGCCTGAGCCATTGGGAGATCTCCTCTCTTAAAATAGTCAGGCCATTGTGGCTGGCGCCTGTAGTCCAGCTACTTGAGAGGTTGAGGCAAGAGAATCACTTAAGCCCAAAAGATAGAGGTTGCTGAGAGGTGTGATGCCACCGCACTCTACCAAGGGTGAGGAAGTGAGACTGTGTCTCAAAAAAAAAAAGTAGGTGTCAGAAACATTAACTTTTCACATGACTATTTGGTGGATTAGCACTAAAGCAAGAAGTTAAGCAAGTGCTAGACTAAAGGTATAGAGAAAAGCCAGCAGAAGAAAATCAGGAGTGGGAAAAACTTAAGGGTAAATTTCAGGGGCATTTCAGAGAGTGTCACACGTTGAAAAAGAACTAAAATTTACTATCAAATATAAGGAAGGGTAAGTTCAGAAAGAGCAGATCAGGCATTTTATAGCCTTCTTTTGGGGGGGTATATTATTGACATTAGCCTTTTCTAATTTTAAGAAAAACTTCGTAAATGTCATTAAAAAATTGTATGGATTTTAAAATTCTCTAGATTTACCATTAGTTATTGTCTGTTCCTCTTTACTGAATATCTATTTTCTCTACAAATACAACCTATCTCCCTATTTTGCTGAAAGTAGAAAATTTTTATAAATGGAATTACCAGATCAGGCATATGAACATTCAGAAGAGTATTTTTTTTTTTTTTTTAAGAGACGGAGTCTCACTCTGTTGCCCCAGGCTAGAGTGCAGTGGTGTCATAGCTCACAGCAATCTCAAACTCCTGGGCTCAAGCCGGACATGGTGGCTCATGCCGATAATCCCAACACTGTGGGAGGCTGAGGTAGGAGGATTGCTTGAGCTCAGGAGTTTGAGGCTTGTCTGAGCGAGTGAGGCCCTGACTCATGAAAAAAATGTTAAAACCCAGCTGAGTGCCAAGTGAGCAACTGTAATCCCAGAGGCTTCAGAGGCTGAGGCAGCAGGATGCTGACAGCCTGAGTCTGAGGTTGCAGTGAGCTACGATGCCATTGCACTCTGCTCAGGGCGTAGAGTAGAACTCTGTCTCAACAACAACAAAAAAGAAAAAAAAAAAGGGAAAAAAAGAAGAAAAAAAAAAAAACTCCTGGGTTCAAGCGATCCTCTTGCCTCAGCGTCCCAAGTAGCTGGGACTATAGGTGTGCACCACTACCCCTACTAATTTTTCTATTTAATTTTAGTAGAGATGAGGCTGGCTCTTGTTCAGGCTGGTCTTGAACTCCTGAGCTCAAGCAATCCACCTGCCTTGGTCTCCCAGAGTGCTGGGATTATAGGTATGAGCCACTGAGCCTGGCCTTGAAGGGTCTTGATATATATTGGTAGGTTGCTGTTCATAATGGTTTTTATTAATTATTAATTTTTTAGTGCCCAATCTATATTCTATTCAATAGTGTTTATGTGTGCTTATCATTGCATATTTACCAGCACTGATCATTATGATTTTTAAAATATCCATGCTAACTTGACAAGTGTAACATAAGATCTCATTTTTACTCACATATAGTTATTTTAAAGCCCTCTTTTATGAATATTCTGTTATATGCTTTGTCTTAAAATGTAAATCTTTTGAACGGTCTATGGTGTCTAAATCATTGTTTCTTTAATAAACAGAATAAGCAAAATGATGGGTCCACTTTAGACATGTTGACTGAAAGAGGTTTTATGAACATTGCACTGACATCTCTGACATGCAGAGAACTAGTTCCCACTTGAGGAAGTGTCCTCCTCACGACTTCTGCTGTCTTACCTGTTCATGCTAATCATCCTAATGTTTCAAATAGTTCTTTTAAGTTCTCTATGCATACCTATCTATAAATCAGCTGAATTCTGCAGATGAAGCAAAAACAGCACAGATGATGATGATGTTATTGACAGGCTAGCCACCTTCTTGTATACTTTTTGAGGTGGTCAGGAATAAAAGACTGATCTGTGGTAAAGAGGCCCCCGCTCTTCAACAAAAGTTAAAAGATCCTTAGGGGATAAGGCTATGATTTTGATTTCTCATTAGCATTGTGAACTCCATCCAAGTGTGACTGACAGTCACACAAGTCAATACAGAGGCACTTTGGGAGAGCCAAGTTACAGTTTTTTTCTTATAGATTAGTGCTCTGTTCTTACAGAGTTCATTGGAAAAGCAAATCAGAGCCCTTTTGATTCAACAAATAAATGCAATGAAGCCACATTTCTAAGAAAAATATGTTACTAAAAGGGAAATATAATACTAAAATTGCTGTTCAAATAAAAATGTTACTGAAGGAAATGAAACTATAATCTAGATGGTTATTAATGCTTTCATTTTCACTTCTTTAATTCTACTTCAAGTCATATCTAAAGACTAAATGCAACCTCAAAGGTTTAGAAGGCAGTGAATATTTACATTTTTGCCACTTTTAATCCCATCAACCATACTTTATAAAAAGTTGAGTGAAGCCAAAATTCGACATTTGAAAGAGAATGGAAGAGTAGCCAAAGACCTGGAATAAATGTGCCAGTCCCATCTACTCCTTTTCTTTGTAATGTGCCAGTTCCATCTACTCATTTTCTTTGTTCCGTTCCCAATTCCAAAGGAAGTTGATACTCCTCAAAATAAAAGATGTTTGAAATATTCAATGGTATCCTTTTATCATGCTATTGAATATAATTTGAAAGCTTAAGGTGAACATTTAAGCTTAATGTTTAAAGAGTAGAAACAATAAAAAATAATCCTGTAGACTTATAATGCAAATGAAACAGGAAAAATTATAGTAAGACATTTTAGATTTAAAGAATGTGCCAATCACCAAAACCTAATGTGTAATTGCACAAAAATGCTGGTGCAGTGAAATTAGAAATTCAACAGATGGTCCCAAAATAAAATATTTCTGCAGTATATAAGAACAATTGTTCCCCAACTCCTCTGAAATAAAAGTGTGGATAATTAAGTGCAATTTAAATAATTTAACCCAAGTCAATCATTTTATCAAATCACCCAGGGAAATACACAAGACAAGGTAACTTTCATTAAAGTTACAATTTGTCATTTAATTAATAAACAATTACTGATGGATTACTGGCATTCATTAGAAGGAGATATAATTATTAGTAAGAAAAAGAAAATACTGTATAGTCTTTACCCTTGAAGAACTCCTAGTTGAGGCACTAGTACAACTTGAGACTATTAACCATGTATTCTCCTGATTTTCGTGAATGTAAAAATAAACAATGGAAGACTATAATATATTGCACTTGCCTAAGATGCCAGCGACTTATAAGAAAAGATTTATGAGCTCTGACACTTGGCAAAACCCAATGTCCTCTTCCTGGGCTTTTCACCAGCAATAACTTTTGCTTTTAGCAGCCATTTTAAAATGATTAATTAAACGGACTTTTAGGCCAGGTGCAGTGGCTCACGCCTGTAATCCTAGACCTATGAGAGGTGAAAGTGGAAGGCTCACTTGAGCTTAGGAGTTTGAGACCAGCCTGAGGAAAGGCAAAAGTAGAAAAAATTAGCTGGGCATGGTGGTACATCTACTGAGTAGTCTTAGCTCTTCAGGGGGTTGAGGCAGGAGATTGAGGTTGCAGTGAACTTGACGATGCTACTGCACTCTACCTGGGGCAACAGAATGAGACTGTCTCGAAACAATAAAGCAAAAATAAAAATATTAATAAATGCACTTTTATTCTTTTAGCATTGCTATATCTTGTTAAGTTCATTTCTCCAATGCTCTTTAACTATTGGAGGTAAATATACTCTGGCAGCCCAGTTTATGTTCCTCTTAATTATCCTGAGGTGTTCAGGACGTTACAGAGCCAAGACTTTAAAGGCTGTTTCTCAAAGGTTCATGTGCATCAAAAAGACAGGAAAGGCTTGTTAAAAACTAGATTGCTATACCCACCTTTGGAGTTTCTAGGCTGCAGCTCTACTCACTGAGTAGGTTTTGGATGGAGTAAAAAAATTTGCATTTCAAATGAGTTGCCTGATGATAGCTATATTACATGTCTAGGGAACACACTTTGAGAACTCCTGTACTAAGTGATACCCAGCTTCTTGTTCTCAGAAGAAAGATAGCTGAGATCACAAGAGGAACTGAGAAAACCAAAAAAGAATTGTCTTAGTTCCATGAAAATCTTAGGCCTAGTTCTATCTATTCATGTATTCAAGGCCAGTCTTTTCCCTTCTGGGGTTCCAGTATTGAGTGTCATTTTAAGGAAGGAACTCCAACCCCACAGATTACATACGGATAATTATTTCCAAAATGGATGCTAAGATAAAAAACAAAGATGGAAGAATACTTACTATATTAAAGCACATGACTAAGTGCTTCTCTTCACCAACAAAGTAAAACTTCTTCAGACTAGATACTTACGTATTTGGTGGCTGGCATATGATCAGGCTACAGAAGGGATGGCTGTTCTTAAAAAACTCATGGGAAATATTATAACCTGTAGAGACCAGGCTGTTTTCCCAGGTGACAAGGAATATGACTGACAGAGATTAAGAGAAATCTCATAGAACCTTGACCTCTGAATTTAGAGTTCTCCTGATTATCCTTATTTTCTTTTATCTCCCACTTTTCTTTCTTGATAATTAAACACAAATTCCTTAACATAGTGAATTGAATAAGAAGATAAAGTAGTTTATTATAGATACGTAATTCAGAACATGGTAGTCAATAAATTTTGAGGGACAATTACATAGCCACTTGGAAAACTTAAGTTGAATCCTTATCTCACTCCTTACATCAAAACAAATTCCAGACAGATTGAAGATTCAAATGCGAAAAATGTTCCTATAAAAGTACCAGAAAAAAATTATGAGTGATTTTTCTTTTTATAATTTCAAACGGAGATACGCCTTCTGAAGTATTTCATATAACTCCATGGCTCATACAGTGAACAAATAGACTACAGAAAAATTTTTTAAAATCTGCCTGTTAAAAACTAAAGACAAATTATTACTTTTTTTTTTTTTCTTTTTGAGATGGGGTCTTACTTGATGCCCCCGGTAGACTGCCATGGCGTCATAACTCACAGCAAACTCAAATTCTTAGGCTCAAGCGATTCTCTTGCCTCTGCCTCCCAATAGCTGGGACTACAGGCACCTGCCACCATGCTCGGCTATTTTTAGAGATGAGGTCTCACTGTGACTCAGGCTGGTCTCCAACTCCTGAGCTCAGGCAATCCACCTCCCTCGGCCTCCCAAGTCCTGGGATTATAGGTATGAGCCACCGCACCCGGCCCAAAGGCAAATTATTAATAAAAAAGGGAAAATTCTTGCAACTAATATTCCTGAAAAAGGGCTAAGTCTGGTATTATGTGAAGGCCTCTACAGATTAATAAGGAAAAGACCAAAAACCAAATAATGAAGTGGCAGCTCTAGCCACAGCCTGTTTTCCTGTGTTGCTCACTTCTGAACCAAAGTCTGAAACAGGTGTGTAGGTCACAAGTCTGTGTTCTGACTGCACAAGGTTTTGAGAATTTTGGATTTGACTTATATATCAGGGAGGTAAGAGTCTTTCATAGGAATGTCCTTTAAGATGGAGAGGCTACTTAAAAGATCTTGTTCATCTGTGACTATGGCAAATGTCCACTATCCTTGTTTCACAGGTTTGGTTATAACAGCAGTCAGAAAGAAATTATGAAGGTAAATTTATTTTTATTTAGAAGCCTAAGTACTTAGAGGTTTAGCTGCTGCCTCTGTCTTTTGTTTATTTTTTCAAGCTTTCATAAATTCAACAAATACCTATTAAGTACATACTATGTACCCAGCACTGTCTTCAAGGTGTAAAGATGATACTAATGAAAATAAATTTAGAAAAAATTTATTATCCCTAGGGAGCTTATATTCTAGTGGGATGTACTTAGTTCTTGTTAGTACTCCTCATCAGTTTTCAAACTTCTGTTTTTGTTTTTGTTTTTGTTTTTTGAGACAGAGTCTCACTCTGTCGCCCTGGGTAGATTGCTGTGGTGTTATCATAGCTCACAGTAACCTCAGACTCTAGGACTCAAAAGATCCTCTTGTCTCAACCTTCTAAGCAGCTAGGACTACAGGCCCCCACAACCCCTAGCTAATTTTTCTATTGTTAGTAGAGATAGGGTCTGGCTCTTGCTCAGGCTGGTCTTGAACTCCTGAGCCCAGGTGACCCTCCTGCCTTTGCCTCCCAGAGTGCTCAGTTTTGAGGCGTGACCCACCATGCTTGGCCAATTTCCAAACTTTTAAATTCCAAACAAGAGGAGGTTAAATACATGGGGCAGGATAAGTACCCTGGTACTTTTCAGTTTTTCTAAGATAATTTTAGTTGGCTTAGTTCTTAGGCATGTGCCTTTTCAAATACACAGCAGAGACAAGCTTAGTTTGTCTTCATTGGTTTTCATGTTTTACTTAATACTCAAAATATTATTTTTGATTTGCAGAAAGTATTTTCTAAATCTTTTTAGTAGTTGCCTGAGCAAGAACTTTGTATATTATGAACAAAACTAAATGTCTAAAGATACATGATAAAATTCTGGATCTGAAAAAAAAAAACATGGCATAGATATATTCCAAAAAGTTTTTGGGTGTTTGGAATGCTTTCCCTGTTGTAGTGAATAGTTGAGATCTGACTGTAAGAAATATGCATGCTGGAAGCTGGGCAAGACGGTGCAAACCTGTTGTCCCAGCTACTCAGAGGCTGAGGCAGGAGGATCAAATAAACCTAGGAGTTTACTTAAGCCTAGGAGTTTAAGGCTGCAGTGCACCATGACCACATTTGTGTATAGTCACTGTACTCCAGCCTAGGTATTACAATGAGTTCTCTCCTTTATAAATGAAAAAGAAATATGCATATTGGCTTTGACTTTTTCAAAGGAGAATACAATAATTAAATAAGAAGATTCTTTGCTTGCCAAAAGTTCAGCAGACGCTAATATTTTCAAAATATTTTAGAAATACTGAGAAAACAGAAAGTGCCAACTGTTATGTGTTTTTGCAGGTGATGCCATAGTGTGTTCTGTCTGGGATCCAAGGCAGGGTATATCTTTGTTTCCCGATGTTATATTGACCCAAACTGGAGAAAAACAGTATTGGTTTTAAAAGGATATATAGAGTTATTTTAAAAATACCCCCAATTTATTAATTCATTTAGAATATATTTTTTTTCAGAATGTTTAAAAGTCCTATTCCATTGCCCTCCAGCTTTCAATGTTGCTGTTGGATAACAGATGCCATTTTTTACTTTTAGTCCTTTGTATTTGTCCTCTTTTGTATTCTATCTGGAAGCTTAAAGGTCTTCTCTTTGTTGGCTGTGTGCTCAGATTTCCTAATCACATGCTTCGGTATAGATTTATTTTGATCTATTGTGGTGGACACTGGATGAACTCATTCAGATTGTTAACTCATGTACTTCAGTACTGGAAATTTTTCTTAGAGTATTTCTTTTCATTTACGACTTTCTTTTTCCTTTTCCTTTTTTTTTTTTTTTCTTGATTTTCCTGAACTGGTCTGCTTTTTTGCTCTGATTTCTAGGAAGTTTCCTTAATTTTCTCTTCCAATCCTTTAAAATTTTTTTCCCATTTATGCTCTCTTGCTTTAAATTCTAAGGCTATTTTTGTATTCTGAAAACTTCTTTCTTCCTCTTTTAAAAATATATATTATTCTGCCTGCTTTTGTTTCATGGTTGCAACTCTCTCCTGAAGATATATATATATATATTTGGATGATATATATACACCCCATCAGGAGATAAAGAGGGTGCCAAAAAATGTATGCACATTTTAAGAGATCTTGTTGAAGTAAAATCAATCATTCCCCCAAAGTACATAGACTTCAGGTAAAATGGATGTGGGTAGCATGTCTAGGTATACTTTACCAGTAATGGTACCTTCAACTCAACTACAAAACACATAGATAACATCTCTTAACATGTGTATACATTTTTTGGCACTCTCTGTATATATTATATATATAAATATAGATAGGTAGATATAGTTACTCCCTCTAAATGTATTTACTATACTGCATATAGTTTTCTTTTCCTTGTCTAGTCTGTTTTGCCCCAGTTAACTTTTTCTTATTTGTTTTGGTTTCTTTCTTCCAAGATAGAAGCTTCCTTTATATGTCTGATAATTCTTGGTTATCTGCTCATATTTAAGAATAGGGCAACAAAATGCTGATGAGAAAATGAGTGAATAGGTCAGGGTCTGTTAGCTGTAAACTTCCCAGTATTATCTGTTTGTGTTTATAACTGGGGAACTTCCCATGTCAGTATCTTCAGGTCTTTTCTCTTGAGTTGATCACATTTCACAGAGAAGGATCTTCCAGTATCCTACCTAGACAACTGAAAATCTGGCTGCAGAATTCTGGGAGCCAAGTTGGTGAGGGTGGCTGGGAGCCTCAGCAGCTGATAAATAAATGTTCACTTAATCCTACTATCCCCTAGTTTTGAAGAGAATGTATTTGCAGTGTTTTACCTTGGTAGGAGAGAAACATTTGCCTGACTGCATGGAGTAGGAAAGGGAATCTGGGGATCTAATTGCCTCTTAAACAGATTTGCAACCAACCACCCTTGTAGTAGCTCCTCCTTTCCTCGTCTCCACTTCCAGAGGCACCTGGAGCTGGCTAGTTGTGAGTCTTTTGGTGACTCTGCCGTATGTATGAGTTTGGTTTCTGATTTCCCTCATCGCCGCCTTAGGAGTTACTCTTATTAGTCTACTATGTCATTTATTATTCATCTGTCTGCTTTTAAGCTTCTCAGATTCTGTTGTCATTGTTCCTTGTCTTCCATGCTTAGGATCCTTGCAAATCGTTTTATAAAATGATATGATGTATTGGACTTAATTTAACTTAATATGGGGATGGAAAGGGGGGAGGAAAGATAGATGAAGAGGCCATAATTATGAAAGATAGGTGATTAAATACAGAGATGTTCTTAATACTATTCTGTCTACGTTTATGTTTGAAATTTTCCAAAATAAAAATATTTTTAAAAATCCCTTTACAGATGTCTTAGTGTGGTTTTGGGATGCAGCAAAATTTGTGACATATATTCATCTGCCTTTTCTATCCGAAAGTGAAAACCATTCGCTTATCAACAAATATTTTTTGAGTATCCACTATTTGCTAGACACTGTGCCAAGATACACACAGGAATTTGGAAAAGGGAGTTATTTATTTTTCCTGATTAACTATACTGAGTTTTAAAAAACTGATATCTAGGCTCGGCGCCTGTGGCTCAGTGGGCTGAGGCTCCAGCCATGTACACCGGAGCTGGCGGGTTCGAATCCAGCCCGGCCGGCCAAACAACAATGACAGCTGCAACCAAAAACTGGCCGGGACTTTCTCTGCGGAATCACCATGGCGGCTGGGACCCTGTACACATATCCTGAAAACTGGAGGGCCTTCAAGGCCCTCATTGCTGCTCAGTACAGCGGGGCTCAGGTCCGCGTGCTCTCCGCACCACCCCACTTCCACTTTGG
>CAUYRH010034605.1:0-16108 GCA_963574655.1 Perodicticus potto
TGTAGTCCCAGCTACTTGGGAGGCGGAGGCAAGAGACTCGCTTGAGCCCAGGAATTGGAGGTTGCTGTGAGCTGTGATGCCACAGCACTCTATCCAGGGTGACAGCTTGAGGCTCTGTCTCAAAAAAAAAAAAAAAAGAAAGGTATAAACTGAAAACAACTCATGATTTGAGGCTGTGTTTAGATTCAAGATAAGCTATAGCCTAGCATAAATTAGGTTGTTTTTATCTTGAAATTTATATTTCCTTCCCTTCCCTACAGCTTTTGTATAGCATTTTTAACAGATCCTGATAGTCCCCTCCTGGTGGCTGTGTCATAGTGGGTTTAAAGCTGGCCCAGAAATGCTTCATGAGCCCACCTGAGAAAATGTTAACTGTTAAAGAATTTACTGCATGGGTGGCACCGGTGGCTCAGAGGAGTAAGGCACTAGCCCCATATACCAGAGGTGGTGGGTTCAAACCCGGCCCTGGCCAAAAACTCCAAAAAAAAAAAAAAAAAAAAAGAATTTACTGCATTATCTCCCTGCCGCTCCTCTTTTTTGAGAATTTCCTTCATGTATGGTTTTAAGTGGCTTGGAGCATTAACGTAAGATCTGTACCTTGGTCTCCTAACATGCATAGATTTTTGTCTCATTTTGCTGAAGTAACTACTCTACCAAGAAGTCGTTGTTGTTAAATATAATTTAAGAGAGTTTATTGCTGCTTTTGCTTCTTTTTTTGGGGGGGGGGAGACAAGGTGTCACTCTAGTCACGCTAGAGCAGTGGTTCTCAACTTCCTAATGCCGTGACCATTTAACACAGTTCCTCATGTTGTGGTGACCCCCAACCATAAAATTATTTTCGTTGCTACTTCATAACTGTAATTTTGCTACTGTTATGAATCATAATGTAAATATCTGATATGCAGGATGGTTTTAGGCGACCCCTGTGAAAGAGTTGTTTGACCCCCAAAGGGGTCGCAACCCACAGGTCGAGAAATTCTGTGCTACGGTGTTTTCGCATCACTAGCTCAGAGCAACCTCAAACCCCTGGGCTCAGGTGATCCTTCTACCTTAGCTCTGGAGTAGCTGGGACTATAAGCATCCACCACAATGCCTTGCTATTACTATCTTTCTGTTCTTAGTAGAGACAGAGTCTCACTCTTGTTCAGGCTGATCTCAAACTCTTAAGCTCAAGCATTGTCCCACCTCGGTCTCCCAGAGTGCTAGGATTACAAGTGTGAGCCACCGCGCCTAGTCTTTTTTTTAATGGACACATAATTAGTGGACATATTTATGGGTACAGAGTGATATTTGATATGTGTATAATGTACAATGATTAAATCAGGGTGATTAGCACATCTATTACCTCAAACATTTATCATTTCTTTATATAGAGAACATTCAAAATCTCCTCTTGTAGCTATTTGGAAATATGCAATAAATTATTAACTATAAGTCACCCTACAGTGCGATTATATGTAGAACACCAGAACTTATTCCTCCTATCTAGCTGAAATTTTTAATGTTAACTGACCTTTTTCTGTCTTCTCTACTTCACCATTCCCAGTCTCTAATAACCACTGTTACAATCTCTACTTTTATGCAATAAACATTTTTAGCTTCTGCACATAGTGAGAACATATGGTACTTACCTTTCTGTGTGTGCCTGCTTATTTCACTTAAAACAGTGTCCTCCAGTTTCATCCTTATAACCACAAATGACAGGATTTCATTCTTTTTTATGGCTGAACAGTATTCCATTGGGTGTATGTACCACCTTTTCTCTATTCATTCATCTGTTGATGGACTCTTAGGTTGGTTCTATATCTTGGCTATTGTGAATAGTACTGTAGTAAACATGGTAGTGTAGATGCCTCTTCAAACATATTGGTTTCTTTTCCCTTGGCTGTATTTCCAGTAGTGAGATTGCTGGATCCTATGGTCGTTCCATTTTTAGCCTTCTGGGAAACCTCTGTACTGTTTTCCATAATGGGTGTGTTAATTTCCATTCCCACCAACGCTGTGTAAGAGGTCCCTTTTCTCTGAATCTTCGCCAGCATTTTTTTTTTTTTTTGTCTTTTTGATAATGGCCATTCTAACTAGAGTGAGATAGTATCTCACTGTGGTTTTAATTTGCATTTCCCTGTTAATTAGTAATGTTGAACATGTTTTCATATAATTGTTGGCCATTCATCTGTCTTCTTTTGAGAAATGTCTATTTAAATCAATTGCCTATTTTATTTATTTATTTATTTTGAGACAGAGTTTCACTTTGTCACCCTTAGTAGAGTGCTGTGGAGTCACAGCTCACAGCAACCTCAAACTCTTGGGCTCAGGTGGTTCTCTTGCCTCAGCCTCCCAAGTAGCTGTAACTACAGGTGCCCACTATAACACCCGGCTATTTTTGAAGACGAGGCCTCACTCTAGCTCAGGCTGGTCTTAAACCTGTGAGCTTAGGCAATCTACCTGCCTTGGCTTCCCAGAGTGAACCTCCCAGGTTTTTTTTTGAGGGAGATGGTTTATATTTTCTTTTATATTCTGGATATTATTCAGTTTTGGCTGGGCTGAATGAAAGAAAATTAAAAAGAAGGGAACAAAAGAAAAAAGGATAGTTTGCAAATATATTCTTCCATTCTGCAGCTAGTCTCTTCGCCCTGTTTGTTGTTTCCTTTGCTAACCAGGAGCTTTTTAGTTTGCTATAACCCTGTTTGTCTAAGTTTGCTTTTGTTAACCTATGCTTTTGAGATCTTATCAACAAAATCTTTGCCTAGACCAGTGGTTCTCAACCTTCCTAATGCCATGGCCCTTTAATATAGTTTCTGTGGGCCAGACCCACAGGTTGAGAACTGCTGGCCTAGACCAATGTCTTAAAACATTTCTCCTGTGATTTCTTCTAGTAGTTTCGTAGTTTCAGGTCTTTTTTTTTTTTTTTTTTTTTAGACAGTGCCTCAAGCTGTCACCCTGGATCGAGTGCCGTGGCATCACAGCTCATAGCAACCTCCAACTCCTGGGCTCAAGCGAGTCTCTTGCCTCCGCCACCCAAGTAGCTGGGACTACAGGCGCCCACCACAACGCCCGGCCATTTTTTGGTTGCAGCCGTCATTGTTGTTTGGCAGGCCCGGGCTGGATTCGAACTTGCCAGCTCAGGTGTATGTGGCTGGCGCCTTAGCCGCTTGAGCCACAGGCGCCGAGTCTCTTTTTTTTTTTCTTTCGAGACAGAGTCTCAAGCTGTCGCCCTGGGTAAAGTGCTGTGATGTCAAAGCTCACAGCAACCTCCAACTCAGGCTCAAGTAATCCTCTTGCCTCAGTTTTTCTAGTAAAGATAGTGTCTTGCTTGTGCTTAGGCTGGTCTCAAAGTCAGGAGCTCAAGCAGTCCACTCACCTGAGCCTCCCAGAGTGCTAGGATTACAAGTGTGAGCCACTGCACCCAGCCAGTTACAGGTCTTCTATTTGAGTCTTTAGCCCATTTTGAGTTGATTTTTATACATGATGAGAGTTAGGATCACTCTAGTCTTTAAACTAGGATCCAAGACCCCATCTCTACCAAAAATAGAAAAAATTAGCTGGTCAAGTTGGCACATGCCTGTAGTCTCAGCTGCTTGTAAGGCTAAGGCCTGAGGATTACTTGAGCCCAGGAGTTCAAGTTTGCAATGAGCTATGATGAGCCGCTGCACTCTAGCCTGGGTTACAGAGTGAGACCCTATCTCCAAAAAAAAAAGCCCCAAAGATTTAATCAAGAATCAGGCTTCTTTGGTTGTTATGTCTCTTAAGTGTCTCCCACTATCACCTTTTTCCCTCTATGATCATTGACTTATTAAAGAGACCAATCCACTTATTACAGTATGAGATATGATAAGCTGAACATCTCCCATATTTAGAATTACTGTATCATATGCCCTGTGGAACTCTTGGCAAGAGACATCATAAGTAAATGTTTAAGCTATGATGTCTGTCTATGAGAAGTAGCATCCTCTGTAAATTCACCTTCAGTACTTCTGCAGGATTTTTTTTTTTCCTACCCAAAATGAGCAAGCATATAAATCTATGAAATTTGTTGCCAACCTGTAGATAATATTCACAAGAGAGTATGGAGAATTATATAATAAATCAATACATGTAGCCTCTCAGGAAACCATAAAATGCACTGGTTTAGTTGTCTTTCTCCTACTTGCTAAAAATAGTCTCGACCTATAAGATTTCTGTAGTATCAGAGGCAGAAGCAAGGTGGAGAAGGGAGTGACTTGAGAGCCACCACAAGCCTCCTCAACAAGCCCAAAAGTGAGATGACCCCAGAGGAGTTACAGAAGCAGGAGGAAGAAGAATTTAACACTCCTTCACTCTCTGTGCTCACATAGTCAAGAACAATACCCAGGTACTTATTAATTGCCGCAATTAACAAGAAACTCCTGGGCCGTGTGAAGGCCTTTGATAGACTCTGCAACATGGTGCTGGAGAATGTGAAGGAGATGTGGACTGAGGTCCCCAAGAGCAGCAAGGGTAAGAAGAAGTCCAAGCCAGTCAACAAAGAATACTACATCTCCAAGATGTCCCTGCATGGGGACTCAGTCATTGTGGTTCTGTGGAACCTGCTTACCACTAGCAAATAGGTCCCTCTTCCCCGCCAGCAACTTGCTCCCCTGTCCTGCAAAGTCCTGCTCTTTGTGATGGGAATAATAAAACTCTGTGGTTTAAAAAAAAAAAAAGATTCTGTAGTATGTCTTCACTGATGGTAGGCCAGGCAGGCAATGGAATGACTTTCTACCAGAGTTACATAGTAATTAAAAACTCTTATTTCATCTATTATTTTAGAACATAGTCTTTCAGCTAGTTATGGGAGAAAGCAGCACATTTAATAAAGCCAAAAGTTCACTAAATTAGAGTATCTTCTGTTCCTCTGGTATTATAAGACTTCTCTTATAATCTCTTTTTCTTCCTCTCAGAAAATCCACACCTTCCATCATAACACAGAAACACATTTTAACATTTAAATATATTTTGACTAGCTGGTCACCTAGTCACTCACTAACAATGTTATATTAGTCATAAACATTTGAATCATACCTAGGTTGTCAAACTTACTTAGGAATTGAAAACTGATGGCTTGTGGGCAGTATGTGTTTCATTTGGCAGGAGTATATTCCAGAAATGTAGAGCTGTTTTCAAATCTGGATATTTTACTAAAAATATATACTTTAGTCTTTTTTAAAAAATTTGGAGTCTCAACTGGGTGTGGTGGCATGTGCCTGAAGTCCTAGCTACTTGGGGGGCTGAGGCAAGAGGATTGCTTTGAACTCAGGAATAGGAGGCCCATCTGAGCAAGAGCACTACCTCTTCTTTACTAAAAATAGAAAAATTATGATGGTGCCTATGGCTCAGTGATTAGGACACCAGCCCATATGCCAAGGGTGGCAGGTTCGAACCCAACCCTGACCAAACTGCAACAAAAAAGCTGGGCATTATGGCGGGCGCCTGTAGTCCCAGCTACTCGGGAGGCTGAGGCAAGAGAATCAACTAAGCCCAAGAGCTGGAGGTTGCTGTGAGCTGTGACGCCACAGCGCTCTAATGAGGGTGACAAAGTAAGACTCTGTCTCTAGAAAAAAAGAAAGAAAGAAAAATTAGGCTCAGCAGGAAGCAGTTAGATGGAGTCTTCGCCCCTTTTCCCTAACAGCAGTTAGAGTTTCTACTTGGAGAGGGAGAATTGATGCAGGAAATTGGGCGCCCTAGCCAGCTCAGCGGAGCTGGCGGACCTACCGCCTCCTCCTTGGCGGTGTCAGTGCTGCGGCAGCCAGCTGAGGAACCAGCAGGCTGGATGACAGGCAAGGAGGGGGACCTCCAACCCCCACCGGAGGCTCCAACAGCCAAAAAGGCTGGACAGCTGCCGAGGAGACACTTGTGCCTTGGTGTCTCCTTCACTTTACACTTAGGACTAAATGTGGAACTCCCATTTCCTATGCCTAGGTCAATTTCTTGTGAATTTCCTAGGCCTCAGTTCCATGAATGGACTGTATCCATTCATCGATACATTCATTCACCTTGCCCCCAGCGGAAGGGACTGTATTCATTCTTTCCTGGCCAAGGAACCCATACACCTATATATATCCTGAGACTAAAGGCCTAAAGGAGGAGACGGGGAAAGACCGGGAGAGAAAGGGAGAGACCTTCTCTCTCCCCACTTGAGTTCTCTCCCTCTACCAGGAGCTTTAGTGTTTTCTGTAAATAAATTCTGTCTTACCACTGGGGGGTGGGGGGAAATAATGTAATGAAGAATAATAAAGTACATGGTATTTAAAAAAATAAAAATAAAAAAATTAAAAAAGAAAAATTGGGCTCAGAGCCTGTAGCTCAGCAGCTAGGGCACTGGCCATGTGCAGTGGGGCTGGCGGGTTCAAACCCAACCTGGGCCTGCCAAACAACAATGACAACTACGACAACAACAACAAAAATAGCCAGGCGTTGTTGTGGGCACCTGTAGTCCTAGCTACTTGGGGGGCTGAGGCAAGAGAATCACTTAAGCCCAAGAGTTTGAGGTTGCTGTGAGCTGTGATGCGACAGCACTCTACCGAGGGCAACATAGTGAGACTCTGTCTTAAAAATAAAATAAAAATGGAAAAATTAGCAAGGTATCATGGCAGATGCCTATAGTCCCAGCTCCTTAGGAAGCTGAGGCAAGACGATCTCATAAGCCCAAGGTTTGAAGTTGCTGTGAATTCTGATGATACCACAGCACTATACCCAGGGTGACAGAGTGTGATTCTGTCTCATAAAAAAAGCGAATTACAGAAATCATAACTTTACCCCTAAATACTTGCATGTGCATCTCTTGAGAATAAGGACATTGTCTATATAACCAAAATACCATTATTATCACATCTGACAAAATTGGCAATAATTCCCCAATTATCTTAAAATGTGCTTTATATCTGTTTTTTATAATCCAAGATACAATAAAGGACAATATACTGCATTTTATTAAGTCTCTTAAATATCTTTTAATATAGAACAGTTTTTACTCACCTTTTTCTTCCCCCATGACTATTGACTTTATTTATTTTTACTTTTTTGAGAGACAGCCTCAAGCTGTCACCCTGAAGAGAGTGCGTGGCATCACAGCTCACAGCAACCTCCAGTTCCTGGGCTCAAGCGAGTCTCTTGCCTCTGCCTCCCAAGTAGCTGGGACTACAGGCGCCTGCCACAACTCCTGGCCATTTTTTGGTTGCAGCCATCGTTGTTTGGCGGGCCTGGGCTGGATTTGAACCCACCAGCTCAGGTGTACGTGGCTGGCACCTTAGCCTGTTGAGCCACAGGCGCTGAGCCAACTATCGACCTTAAATTAGAGATGAAGCCAGTTGTCCAGAAGAAATTCCGTACTCTAGATTTGTATGTTTCCTCATGGAGTTATTTAAGCTCTTTTTCTAGCTTCTGTTGAAGATGTGTTAGATTAAGGTTAAACATTTTTAGCAAGAATATTTTATAAGCAATGCTGTGCACTTAATACTGCACATAATTTCTGGTTGTTTCTGTGTTAGTGATGCTGAGGTTAGTCATTACATTGAGGTGGTGACTGCCAGATCTTCCCATTTTTCCATTATGAAATTTGGAAAAATTCCCTTTGCCAGCAGCAGATCACTGAAATGATACTTTGACATCATGTGAATATCCATTTCTTTTTCAGTTTTTTTCTTTCAGTATTTTGTTTGGAGACAGAATTGTACTCCTGGGTAGGGTGCTGTGGTGTCATAGCTCAAAGCAACCTCAAACTCTTGGGTTCAAAAGATCCTTTTGCCTTAGCTTCCCTAGTACCCTGGGACTATACCTGCCTCAATGCCAAGCTAAGTTTTCTTTTCTTTTCTTTTCTTTCCTTTCCTTTCCTTTCCTTTCCTTTCCTTTCCTTTCCTTTCCTTTCCTTTCCTCCCCTCCCCTCCCCTCCCCTTTTCGTAGAGATGGAATCTTGCTCTTGCTCAGGGTGCTCTCGAATTCTTGAGCTCAAGCAGTCCACCTGCCTTGTCCTCCCAGAGTGCTAGGATTACAGGCATCAGCCACCATACCCAGCCATTCTTTTTCTCTTTTAGAGAAAGGATTTCTCTCTGTCACTCAGGTCAGAGTGCAGAGGCACAGTCATAGTCACTAAAAACCTCCTAGGCTCAGCTCGGTGCCTGTGGCTCAAGTGGCTAAGGTGCCACCTGAGCTGGTGGGTTCGAATCCAGCCCGGGCCCGCCAAACAACAATGACAGCTGCAACCAAAAAATGGCCAGGTGTTGTGGCGGGTGCCTGTAGTCCCAGCACTTGGGAGGTGGAGGCAGGAGACTTGCTTGAGCCCAGGAATTGGAGGTTGCTATGAGATGTGATGCCACAGTCCTTTATCCAGGGTGACAGTTTGAGGCTCTGTCTCAAACAAACGAACGAACAAACAAACAAAAACTCCTAGGCTCAGGCAATCTTTCTGCCTCAGCCTCCCAAGTAGCTAAGAGTGTAGGAATGTAGCACCATGCATGACTAATTTTTAGGGGTTTTTTTGCAGTTTTTGGCTGGGGCTGGGTTTGAACTCTCCACCTTCAGCATATGGGGCCGGCGCCCTACTCCTTTGAGCCACAGGCGCCACCCAGGGTTGTCTTTTTTTTAAAGACAGAATATTACTTTGTCACTCTTGGTAGAGTGCCATGGCGTCATAGCTCATAGCAACCTCAAATTCTTGGGCTCAAGCTGTTCTCTTGCCTCAGCCTCCCAAGTAGCTAGTACTACAGGTGGCCAGCACAACACCCGGCTATTTGTTTAGAGACAAGGTCTCTCTCTGACTCAGGCTGGACTCAAGCCTGCGAGCTCAGGCAGTCTACCCACCTTGGCCTCCCAGAGTGTTAGGATTACAGGCATGAGCCACCTCACCCGGCCAAGACTGGGTCGTCTTATGTTCTGCAGGCAAACTCCTGGCCTCAGGTGATCTTTCTGCCTCCCAAAGTTGTGAGATTTCAGACCTGAGCTACTGTGCCCAGCTATTTTAGCCTCATTAATGATCCTTACCTAATTATTAGGAGTTACAAACAAAATTGTGATTTTTCTGATTATATTCTTTTTATGTTTAAGTTGGCATTCTTCTATAAAATAATTGATTCTAGTTGACTCCTTCACCAGCTGGAGCTTTTGGTTATCCTGAAATGATTTCTACTGGAAAGGTAGAATAATGTGTTTGCTTTTTAAATTCTCCTGAATATCACATTTATTCTTAGATTCTTTTTTTTTTTTTTGAGACAGAGTCTCAAGCTGTCACCCTGGGTAGAGTGCCGTGGCATCACAACTCACAGCAACCTCCAATTCCTGGCCTCAAGCAAGTCTCCTGCCTCTGCCTCCCAAGTGCTGGAACTACAGGCACCCGCTACAATGCCCGGCCATTTTTTGGTTGCAGCCGTCATTGTTGTTTGGCGGGCCCGTAGAGTTCAGGTGTACGTGGCTGGCGCCTTAGTCCGTTGAGTCATAGGCGCCGAGCCTATTCTTAGATTCTTAATAAAAGATAAAAAATCCTCAAGAAGTAAAATCATTAGATAATGTATAAATTTATTATGTGAGTGAGGAAGATAAAACCGGTGGTTAATCTTAGCAAATCCAGAAAAACAGCACATACTCTCTTATGACAGATGACCATAAGTGAGCAAA
Organism: Perodicticus potto; assembly: GCA_963574655.1. Classification (NCBI taxonomy): domain Eukaryota; kingdom Metazoa; phylum Chordata; class Mammalia; order Primates; family Lorisidae; genus Perodicticus; species Perodicticus potto. The sequence goes on from CAUYRH010034605.1 coordinate 9,625, forward strand.
TGAGTCTTTTGAGATAGTCAACTATAGTCCTCTTTAAGAGCAGTTCATTAAACTGCAGTTCACTCAAAGGTTAGTCAGTTATTTTGATATAAATCCTTTATTGAGAGCTAGATTTTAAGAAGACATTATCACAATGAATACATTATCTAGAAGAAGTTTCTTTAAGGAGGAGAGGCCAGCAATTTTTCATAGACTAATTTTCATCTTCTTGTTGTATTAAGCACATGTATAGTGTCTGTAGCATTGTTAAACTAATAGTTCCTTAATCTGGCTTAGTTTACTAGGTGTGTCGGCCAGCAGAGTACTTTTCACACCCTGATACATAGCCTTCATGGCAGAACCAACAACCTCTTTAGTGAGACTATCAAAATCCAGGTTTTTTAGTCTCCTCCTTTCCAGTTTAAGATTCTTTTGGAAAATGCTTCGTAGATTTTAAATTCTTTTCTTAGAATTGTTTCAACTCTGGAACAGCTGTTAAATAGCTATAGTTTTTTGGGTAGTTTTGGGACTTTAGCCTTTTCCTATTGAACATTTTGTTTTGTTTTGTTTTGAGACACAGTCTTACTTTGTGGCCCTTGGTAGAGTGCTGTGGTGTCACAGCTCACAGCAACCTCCAACTCCTGGACTTAAGCAATTATCTTGCCTCAGCCTCCTGAGCAGCTGGGATTACAGGCACCCGCCACAACGCCCGGCTTTTTGTTGTTGTTGTTGTTGTTGGAGTTGTCATTGCTGTTTTAGTTGGCCAGATCCGGATTCGAACCCACCACCCTCGATATATGGGGCCGGCGCCCTACCCACTGAGCCACAGGTGCCACCCTAAATTATTATTACTATTTTTTTTCTTGGAGACAGAGTCTTACTTTGTCACCCTTGGTAGAGTATTGTGGCATCACAGCTCACAGCAACCTCAAATTCTTGGGCTTAAGCAGTTCTCTTGCCTCAGCCTCCCGAATAGCTGGGACTATAGGCACCCACCACTACGCCTGGCTATTTGTTGTTGCAGTTGTCATTGTTCTTTAGCAGGCCCAGGACGGACTTGAACCCACCAGCTTTGGTGTATGTGGCTGGCACCCTACTCACTGAGCTACGGGTGCTGAGCCCCCTGTTGAGCAGTTTTTAAGCCCTAAAATCTTTATTAGTTTTGTTTGTTTACCTCTAAAGTTTATTAAAATCTGTAACATGCTGGCTTGGCACCTGTGGCTCAAGTGGCTAAGGCGCCAGCCACATACACCTGAGCTGGTGGGTTCGAATCCAGCCTGGGCCCACCAAACAACAGTGACGGCTCCAACAAAAAATAGCTGGGCATTGTGGCGGGCGCCTGTAGTCCCAGCTACTTGGGAGGCAGAGGCAGGAGAATTGCTTGAGCCCAGGAATTGGAGGTTGCTGTGAGCTGTGATGTAATGGCACTCTACCCAGGGTGATAGCACTCTGTCTCAAAAAAAAAAAAGAAAAAAAAAATCTGTAAAATGCAAAAGAATGGTGGTATTTATAAGGGATTTTCTGAATACTGTTTCTTTTTCTTTTCTGTTTTTTTTTTTTGGAGATAGGATTTCCCTCTGTTCCTTCAGTAGAGTGCCTTGGTATCATACCTCATAGCAACCTCAAACCCTTGGGCTCGAGGAGCTGTGACTACAGGTGCCTGTCACAACACCTGGCTAGTTTTTCTGTTTTTAGTAGAGACAAGGTCTCGTTCTTGGCTCAGGCTGGTCTGGGACTCCTGAGCTCAAGCAGTCCACCCTCCTCAGCCTCCCAGACTGCCAGGAATACAAGTGTGAGCCACTGCACTAACCTGAATACTGTGTCTTAACCACCCAAATCACACTGTTTCATTGTAACAATCTTAGTACTAGAGAAGGATATAATTGCCACAATATAAAGTGTCCTTTTCAAATTTTTTTCCAGATTTACTTATAACAGTGGAATTTTTTCCCAAAAGATTGCTTAGGTTGGTTTTTTGGAAAGCCTTTGATCTTGAAATTTGGTCACTATTTTAAAAAGAAAAGTTTAACAGGTTTTAAAAGTTGGTACTTTTTTTCCATTTATGCAAGCATTATAACCTGCTAATAACTTATGGCATATTTGGAAAATAGGAAAAAATTTTTTTCAGTGATACTCCCAACCTAACACAGTCACTTTTTTCCCCCACAAAATTTGATTTTAATCATTTTCTTTACAAAGCACAATACTTTAAGACTTTTCTTAAGTATATAACTTTAGAAAATGAAGCCAAAAAATAATCTCCATAGATGCCTGGTCAAATCTTAACACAGTCAATTTTTGAGGGGTTTATTTTCAGTCCTTTTTTTTGGTGGAGACAGAGTCTCACTTTATCGCCCTCTTTAGAGTGCCGTGGCGTCACACAGCTCACAGCAACCTCCAACTCCTGGGCTTACATGATTCTCTGGCCTCAGTCTCCCGAGTAGGAGTAGCTGGGACTGCAGGCACCTGTCACAATGCCTGGCTAGTTTTCTGTTTTGCAGTTCTGGCAGAGGCCGAGTTTGAACCCGCCACCTTTGGTATATGGAGTCGGCGCCCTACTTGATGAGCCACAGGTGCTGCTCTAAACTCTCTTCAAAAAAATAAAAAGTTGTAATTATAGTTGACATAAGAATTTTATTTTATTTATTTATTTATTTATTTTGAGACAGAGCCTCAAGCTGTCACCCTGGATAGAGTGTTGTGGCATCACAGCTCACAGCAACCTCTAATTCCTGGACTCAAGCGAGTCTCCTGCCTCCACCTCCCAAATAGCTGGGACCACAGGTGCCCGCCACAATGCCTGGCCATTCTTTGGTTGTAGCCATCATTGTTGTTTGGCGGGCCTGGGCTGGATTCAAACCCACCAGCTCACGTGTACCTGGCTGGCGCCTTAGCCCGTTGAGCCACAGGCGCCGAGCTAACATAAGAATTTTTTAAAAGTGGAAAATTTGTATGAAGTTCTTATGTTTCTATGCCATTCTTTTTTTATTTTTTATTTTTTTGAGACAGAGCCTCAAGCTGTCACCTTGGATAGAGTGCTGTGGCATCACAGCTCACAGCAACCTCCAATTCCTGGGTTCAAGCGTGTCTCCTGCCTCCCCCTCCCAAGTAGCTGGGACCACAGATGCCCGCCACAACGCCCGGCCATTTTTTGGTTGCAGCTGTCTTTGTTGTTTGGCAGGTCCAGGCTGGATTCGAACCCGCCAGCTCAGGTGTAGGTGGCTGGCGCCTTAGCCCATTGAGCCACAGGCGCCGAGCCTCTATGCCATTCTTATTTACTACAAATGCTGAAAATTTATGTTCATTCATTCATATTTGGGCAGAGTTTGCAATCTTCAGGCCCCAGCTAATAAAGGAAATGGACACTCTTATTATATGTCCTCTTCTTCAGCAGGCAATATAGCAGAAAATGTAACTTAGGCCTAAAGTTAAACCACAATGTATTTTTGTTCAGGACACAGTTCTTTACCTCCACAAACATGTATTAATCGCTCATTTTCCTTTCATAAAAGTATCTTTAAGGGTTTTTGTTTGTTTCTCACTCATTCTTTTCAGCCATGCCACTATGAATAATCCTTTACAAATTGTATAAAATAGTACTCATGAAAGACTTCAGTTAATCATCCAGATGCTTTTAGTTGGGTCAAGATGTGCTTTGCCAGTTGGAGAAAGAAGAGGGCTTTAGAAACCTTGACTCCTTTTAAGCCTTTGTCAGGACAAAAGTTAGGGAAGATCTGGGGAACCCCTTGCCCTCTGAGGTCAGCCAAAGGCTTGTAAATTGATTTTCCCAAAGTACATACTTGTTTATTTTCTTGTGATTCTTTGTTCTCTTTTTCTGATAGTCTAGCCTTGCAAAAAGTTATCATATAACATAAGAAAAGGAACTTTATTTAAGATTGGTGTATTTTTAATATATTTATTTCTGGTAACTTTTTTTTTTTTTGGAGACAAAGTCTTGCTCTTTCACCTGAGCTAAAGTGCAGTGGTGTCATTATAGCTCTAACTCCTTGGGTCAGGTGACCCTTCTGCCTCAGCTTCCTGAGTAGCTGGGACTGCAGGCACCCTGTATGAAGCTCTCCTAATTTTTCTATTTTTAGTAGAGATGGAGATCTCGCTTTTGCTTAGCCTAGTCTTGAACTCCTGAGCTCAAGCAGTCTTCCTGCGTGGGCCTCCCAGAGTGCTTGCTAGGATTATAGGTGTGAGCCTCTGTGCCCGGCTTATTTTCCATACCTTTAGGAACTAATTGTTTCAGAATTTCTTAATTAAAATGGTTTATTTTCTCTGTAACTTATTAATTTTTATAGTACTTCCTAATTACTTGGCAAATAAATTACAGTTTTCATACATCTATGGATTATACCTTATTGAATGTATGATTATGCATTGTAATACTGTTTTTTTTATCTCCTCTTTAAAAGGTTTTCTCATTGTCCACTTGGCATATGCTTCTGGAATAATATTCACCATGGTTTTGGATGACCTTCCAAACTTAGAAGACATCTATACTTCCTTGTGTTCATCAACAGTGGAAGATTCAGGGATGGATTTTGACTCTGGATTAGAAGATGATGACACAAAAAGCAATAGTGTTTTGGAGGATTCCACAATTTTTGTGGCCTTCAAAGGAAATATAGATGATAAAGACTTCAAGTGGAAATTGGATACAATATTGAAAAATGTGCCCAGTTTGCTACACATGGGTAATTTGCTTTAATTATTTTTTCCTTCTTGTTACTGGTTTTTTTTGTAGTTGAAGAAAGGTTGAGTCCAGTGAGCTCGGATTACAACACTTTACTCTACCCTATCTCTTAAAAAAACTTAAAAGAATCAGAACTATATTTTAATTTAACCATTCTTAACCAAATCACTTAACCATTCTTTCCATGGTTATCTTGACTTTTATAAAGTAGATGTTTGCTAAACTAGGTCAAAAGAATGATTTTTAAAGGCAAAGGTAGAATTTTAGAATTCTTGAAAAGTAGAAATGCTGTTGTGTTTCTTCTTTGAAGTACATAAAGGAACTAAATAAAGTATTGCTTAATGTAGAAATTCTTAAATAATCTGCTCTAGTAGATAGAAGTAATTTTCAAGTCCCAAAGTTACAGTTTTAACTTTCTGGTCTTCAGTTTCCTTACCTGTAAATTGACATGATTAAACTAGATCTTAAAGGCCCCTTAAAGATTAGAAAACTGTTATTCAATAAGTCTGTTTATAATGTACTTGAGATTTGTTCCCTTAAATTTTATGTCAAAGGTCATGAACAGCCTCCTGGACCCAGTTTGCAGTCATGTGTTACTTAATCCATTTTTTAGTGCTTGTGGGCTTTTTGTTTGTTAATATTTAAGTTTCATTGCCAGTGCTTTTAAAAATTGAGATATTTTACATTAAAATTAAATGTTTGGATTTATCTTTAAAAATGGGAAGATCTGGTAACATTGAGCTCTCTATTTTCCCAGATGTTACTAAATCACAGCTGTTACTAAGGGTATCCCCACATTACCACAGTTCCCATCTGTATTCTTCACAGATTTGTAGATTATCTGTCTGGGTCTTAGGGACATTTGTGTTTATAAACCTTGATTTAGATGTTCACCATCTTTTCTGGTTAGAATAATTATCTAATCCCTTTAGACCTACTAAAACGCCTGGATTTTATCCTTTTGTCACAGATCCTAATTTGATCGAGTACTAATAAGGATTTTTCTGCAACCATATCACAGGTGATAATACCTTAAGCAAATTTTTTTTGGAGACAGAGTCTCACTTTGTCACCCTCAGTAGAGTATCATGGTGTCATATCTCACAGCAACCTCAAACTCTTGGGTACAAGCCTCAGCCTCCCCAGTAGCTGGGACTATAGGTGCCCACCACAATGCACAGCTATATTTTAGAGATAGGGTCTCACTCTTGCTCTGTCTGGTCTCTAACTCCTGAGCTCAGGTAACTTATCCACCTCAGCCTCCTAAGAGTGCTAGGATTACAGACATGAGCCACCGTGCCTGGCCCACCTTAAGCAAATTTGATGTTTATACAAAACATGTACAAGATTCTACTACTATTCAGATTGGGAAGAAGCCTGGTGGTGTTTATTCTGGGTGGAACCAGGATCCCAACTATCTGCATTTTATTGTTTGGAGGCCTAAGTTTCATGAGAAGGAAATTACCTGGAGAATGAGAGCTATATTTTTTTTTTTTGAGACAGAGTCTCAAGCTGTCACCCTGGATAGAGTGCTGTGGCATCACAGTTCACAGCAACCTCCAATTCCTGGGCTCAAGCGAGTCTCTTGCCTCCGCCTCCCAAGTAGCTGGGATACAGGTGCCCGCCACAATGCCCGGCCATTTTTTTTTTTTGGTTGCAGCTGTCGTTGTTTGGTGGGCCCGGGCTGGATTCGAACCCACCAGCTCAGGTGTATGTGGCTGGCGCCTTAGCCTGTTGAGCCACAGGCGCCGAGCCGAGAGCTATATTTTTTTGTTTGTTTTTTTTTTTGAGCGCTATATTTTAATA